>VKOC01026139.1:0-37680 GCA_009364415.1 Spea multiplicata
TATATATATATATATTTCTCCCCCCTTTCTCCCCATCTCTTACCTTATCGCCTGTCTTCTTTCTTCCATCCTGTTGTGGGAGCACGAGGTCTGGCACTTCAGACCTCGGGCTTCCCTGCTCCCTCATCACTACGCGCCGGCAATCGATGCCGAGCACCGGGACATGATGGCATCCCTGCGCTCGGCATCAATAGCCGGCGCCTAGTGATTAGAGAGCAGGGAATCCGAGGTCTGAAGTGCCAGACCTCGGGCTTCCCTGCTCCCTCAACACTACGCGCCAGCAATCGATGCCGAGCGCCAGGACATGACGGCATCCCTGCGCTCGGCATCAATAGCCGGCGCCTAGTGATTAGAGAGCAGGGAATCCGAGGTCTGAAGTGCCAGACCTCGGGCTTCCCTGCTCCCTCATCACTACGCGCTGGCAATTGATGCCGGGCGCCGGGACATGACGGCATCCCTGCGCTCGGCATCAATAGCCGGCGCGTAGTGATTAGAGAGATAAGTACCCGGCATATAAGACGACCCCCCACTTTTAAGAAGATTTTTTGGGGTTAAAAAGTCGTCTTATACGCCGGAATATACGGTACTATCCCCCTGCGAAAAATGGTGGTGGCTCGCCGATGTTTTGTGGGTGTGTGAGCTCTAAAAACACAGTGAATCTTGTGAAAATTCATGGCAAGATTATTGTAGCATGTTATCAGAAAATACAGGCAGATAATTTGGACCACCATAGACAAATATTACAAAAGACTGAACACTGTCATTGATGCTAAAGGGGGCAATATACAATATTAAGAACTAAGGGTATGTAGACTTTTGAACAGGGGTCACTTCATTTTTTTGCTTTGTTGCAATGTTTTGTTTAATGATTGTACCATTCTGTTATAATCTACAGTTGAATATGAATCCCATAAGAAATAAAAGGAATGTGTTTTGCCTGCTCATTAATGTCTTCTTTAAATATGGTACATATATATATATATATATATATATATATTATTCTGGTCTTGAGTAATGCATAATATCATGTGAAGTGAATTTGGTAGAAGTCTCACTAATTCACTATGCATTAAACTTGTGCATTCGGATTTGTATGAATTAAAAAAAAATTGTACAAATGTTCAAAAATGAGGAGGGACCTGCAATGAAACAAACTAAAATTAACCCCTTAATGACAAAGCCCGTACATGTACGGGCTCAAAATGCATTGTTTTCAATGGGTTTAGGGACCGCCCATTGTCCTTAAGGGGTTCAGAAAGCTTGTTTGCATTTCATAGTTTGTTTTACTCTCACGCTCTCACAATGTCTTCCTACCTACTCCACCAACCCTTTTTCTTCAGGTCCATTTGTTCTTCTGCATTCTTTCTTGATCCACCTCTTCCCGCTATCCAAACCAGACCTCCCAGAGCGCCCTGTTGCAGAAGTACCGTACCTCGTCATAAATAATAGATTTGTGGAGAAGGAAAAGCATTTCCGTAACTCTATTTCTCTGGGAGCCTATCTGCATTATTTTGGTCTCTTGGAGTACTTCTGCAAACGGGAGGAGCCATGGTGTACCCCATAAGAACAGCTTCTTTTATTTCTCCAATCAGTGGAGAGGCTGGGCATGGAGTTGCAGCCCTTTTGCAGAACAGCTCAGGAATGCCTGGATAATGCAGTGGATAATGGGGAGAAGCAGACCAAAAGAGAACAAAGAAGAAGCATGTAGTTGTAAGGGACATTGTAACAATTTTTTGTACTCACCAAGTATCCATTTGAAATAAAGACATCACACTCAATCTTGGAATAAAACAGGCCGTGTACTTTTATTTAGCTTAACACCATTCCATATTAATAAACTCTTGGCCCAAACCCAGAGTTTACCTCCAAGTAACTCAACACCAATAAATAAATAAATAAATAAATATACCGAGCCATCCGCCCTATAAGCCAGAAGGCCGACACCATACCACCAGTTCATCCCAATAAGGGACAACTTTCACCCCGATAAAAGCACACGACAAAATAAACATAGAATTAGGGAGGGGGGGTTGGGAGTTTTTCCAGCAGCAGCTCCATTCTTCTGCCCGCGGCTCTCCTGCACAGCTAAGAATACAAGCCCCTTACAGGTAAGTATTAAAGCCAGCAGTTCGCCTTGTGGCAATTGTGAACAGCCTCGTCACACACCTCTATTTATAGCGCGGATTCGCGCCTTTTCTGCGCTGCGCGAGGTGTCCTCGAGGCAAAGGCGGCACAAAACTAAGCGGCGCGCGCAGCTTTTAGTTATATAACTCCATCTATTTTTTATTTTTTTTTTAATCCCGGCACTTGAACTTTTGAACCCTGCCTTAAAGTTAATAGCTGACCTCTACATGAACCCTAACACATAACCTCACCACTACCTGGCCGCCCAGCACTATTTAGGCGGCAGGGAACTCTCATAGCTGACCTTTGAATGAACCCTACCTCATGTCCCCACAACTACATGCCGCCCCGCGCTATTTAGGCGGCAGGGCTCTTCAAGACAAGGAATTAAGCTGCAAAAAAAGGAGACAGGTTGGTGAATGTTGTTGGAGAAGAAAAGTATATATTCAGAGTGTGAGAGGGTAACAATGGATGCTGTTTCTGAATTGAAAAAGCTCTCCAAGTTTCGTACAATCCCAAAGGCCAGGAAACAAATGGACCGAAGATTAAATTAAAAATGTCATTTTTTTGGCCAAGTCTATTATGCATTACACAGGGCCCACCAAGTTCTTCTTACAGCAAAAGCTTCATACATGTACAGTGAAATCAAGGAGACAAATTCTTAATTACACAACTTGAAGCCGACTTGTATATAAGGCTACGTTCTTGATTTTATAATGACGCCCTTTTATCAGCCTGCCCTTAGAAGCCAGACAGATAATTGTGTTATCAACATGTCCCAATCCTGGTTTGATTTATGAACCAAGACTAGCACTGCAGCCTCTAGCTTTCCATCTAAAGCAAGCCTCAGGACGCAGAGTACGTCGTTATTAGAACGAAACCACCAGACAACAACGTCGACTCTCATTGGCCATAAGCCTCCCTCTACTCAATTAGGCCGGGCTGCCGGTCAAGTGCTTCCTGATTGCATGACGTATTCGCACCCTCTCTCAGTACATTTGATAACATCAATGTGATTGTGCGATTTATTTCACCGGCGCCCTATGTAGGCAGAATGGGAGCTACAGGTTGACCGTAACCTTCTTGTACAAAAACTTGGTGCACCTGTATCAGTAATCAACGGTTACGAAGCTACTATTATATCTTCATAGCAATCGCTGTTACCGGCTTAGGAGCGAACTAACACGCGGGGGGTACACGGGTATCATTCCTACTTACAGTCCGCAGATGTCACCTTTTAGAGTTTGCGCGTGCGCTTTGCGGTAGTGTTTTGTAATATGGTATGATGTGGTAGAGCAGCCGGCGTTGGTAGCCAATGGGTGCGTGGTAGGCGGGTGGAGGAACATACCAGGTAAGAGCAGTGCTCGTGTGTTCGATACATATAGATATGTACATAAAAAGCAAGGTTGATCAGCATAGGGAATTATATTTGTGAACGTGTATGTATGAAAGGAGTCAGCATATACATTTACGAAGTATCGGTCTATTCTGGGATTGCTCAGTATACAGGAAGTGTTTTATATATATATATATATATATATAATGTACTGTATACAGGAAATGTAACATTAGCATATACATATGCGAATACCAATGAATATCATTTTTCGGAACTTGTACATGGTTTTTACTTCACAGTACACCAATAACCAGAGAGAAAAGCGTGACAGGAAAAAAATACAAGTGAAGGGTTCTCTGATTCGTAGCATTCGTTATGGTTACCTTATGTAGGTCACTAAATATATGTGTGTGTAGAGCACTGCCCAGGCAGTCTCTTATAGGGCGTATGTAAGAGCGTGGCTCAATATGTATGCGTGGCTGTTGTGGGCACTGAAGCATGCTTGTGGCCATGGTTACTTAGCCACTAGGTTATAATTATTTAAAACATGTTAGTGTGGATCTAGTGCTTAATGGAAATGTTTATCTTTAATCTATTATTGCTTGATCTGTTGTACTTGTGGGCATTATTACTGTCATCAAGTACTGTTTATTGTATTGAATTTGGTTGGAAAATGGACAAAAAAGTATATGGATAGTGGGAGGGGAAAAATATTGTCTGGGCTTAATCTGCATAATTGGTATGCGCAGTACTTACATTTACCATCCGGTGCACAGTTACCCACTCCCCTTGGTTATCATGGAACTGCATTGATGGGGAACTTTTGGGCACACAGAGAAAGAAATGAACTATAAACAAAGATTTGACACCCTTAATTCAAGTTTAAACTGTGATAAGGACTTTATTTGACACTATTAACACGATTAATCTTACAGGCACATAGTTTATAGTACCATATTTTGCAGCTCACACTGGCACCTTAAAGTGATCATGGATTTGCATTTACCACTGAGATTGCTGTTTCCGTATTCCTGTATTAATATATGAGTTAATTCCAGCTTTAAATTAATTAATATGCTCTAAGAAGGGACCTAAGTAATCTTGAAAACGTGCAATCTACTGGAACTCAGTTAGCCAATATAGGCATAATCTTTACCAATGTTGCCTTATTTCTTTCCATGGGTAATGGGCAGTGGTGGGATTCAGCCGGATTCAACCATTTCTTTAAAAAAAAATAATAATAATAATAATAATCAGTTCGCGTGAAGTGTTTCGTAATTACCCTATTATAGGCCGCACCCACCCCCCACAGTGGCTGTGCAGCCTATCATTGGGTTTAGGATCCAGATCCCTTGCGGTGCTTTAGGGGACTTGGATCCTCCTTTCCGGCGGAGACGATATCGGTAGGAACTCGCCGGCAGGGAGGCTGGAGTCCATTGTAATCCATAGATGTGTTCCAGTAAGGGAGTACGGCAGCGAAGATGCAGAGCAGCTAGGAGCTTAGTAGCCGGTACAATAGGCTCAGGCACACGACTCTCCTCCTCCGGGAACGCCTGCATACGGGAGAGGGCATCCGCTTTGACTTGGAACCCGGACGATAAGTCAAAATGAAAGGAAATCGGGAGAGAAATAAAGTCCATCTGGCCTGTCGAGGGTTAAGACACTTGGCGGTTTCGATATACTGCAAGTTCTTGTGGTCCGTCGGAATCAATGTGGCGATCTGTACGCCCTCCAGAAGATGACGCCACTCCTCCAGCACAAGGATGACAGCCAGAAGTTCCTTGTTCCCGATATCATAGTTTCTCTCCGCCGGGGGGAATCTCCTGGGGAAGTAGCCGCATGGATGGAGTGGTCCACTGTAGGAGGTCCTTTCAGAAAGAACAGAGCCAACCCCGGATTCGGAAGCGTCAACCTCTAGAACAAACGGTAGTTGAGGATCAAGACGTAAAACAGGAGCAGTGGTAAGTCGAGAGAAGGCGGAGATGGCCTCAGGAGACCATTCCAGGGTATTGGCCCCCTTCTTAGTAAGAGCCGTCAAAGGAGCAGCGATCTTGGAGTATTCGCGGATGAAACGTCTATAATAATTAGCAAACCCCAAAAAATGTTGCAAGGGTTTCAAGCCCAGCGGTTGTGGCCAGTCTCTAATGGCTTGCACTTTGGAAGGATCCATCTCAAACCCTGAAGGCATTATGACGTATCCCAGAAACGTGACTTTGCAAACCTCAAACGCACGCTTCTCGAGATTGGCATATAATCCATGTAGCCGTAATCGAGACAAAACGCGGGCTACATGAGCGTGGTGTGACTGCAAATCAGAGGAGTAGATCAAAATGTCGTCCAGATACACCACGACAAATTGCTGGAGAAAGGCAGTCGTTAATACCGTATATTCATAATGTTCAGAACGAGTGTTATGGGCGGTCTTCCATTCGTCGTCGGCTCGAATGCGCACAAGGTTGTATGCGCCCCGAAGATCTAACTTGGTGTAAATAGTGACCCCGCGTAACCTGTCAAAAAGTTCAGAAATAAGGGGAATGGGGTACGTGTTGCGCCTGGTAATCTTGTTGAGACCATGATAATCAATGCATGGACAAAGCTCCCCGTCCTTCTTCTTCACGAAGAAGAATCCTGCACCAGCGGGCGAGATTGACCGGCGGATAAGTCCTCAGCGAAAGTTCTCCTCAATGTATGATTCCATAGCCTTGGTCTCTGGGATGGAGAGTGGATAAACCCGGCCTCGGGGCATGGTCCCAGGAAGCAGGTCAATCGGGCAGTCGTACGGCCTGTGAGGCGGTAATTTTCTCAGGCTCAGGCAGAAGAGAGGTAACGTTTGAGGGCACTGTCACGGCGGCATGTTTCAAAGGGGTGAGGCAGTGACCCTTGCCGGACGTACTCCAGTCAGTGGTAGGATTGTGGACTTGTAACCATGGAAATCCCAATATCATGGGAATGGAGGGTTAGCGGATCACGAGCAGCTGTATGCGTTCACTGTGGACTATGCCCATGGTAAGGTTGAGTGGAACAGTGGAGAGGGTAATCCGATCAGGAAGGAGCGGTCTACCATTGATGGCCTCCACAGACAACGGTGTGGGCAGGGAGAGGGTGGGAATGTGGTGCTGATCACAAAAAACGGAGTCAATGAAGTTGCCAGCAGCGCCGGAATCCAGAAAGGCCTCAGTATCAATGGAACCAGTGGACCAGGCCAGGCGAACCGGAACTGTCATACGGGTGACGAAGAGGTTAGGGGAAGGGTTCACTATACCTGTGGTAGGTTACCCTAACCTACCTAGGTGTGGGTGTTTCCCGGCCTGCTGGGACAGTGTCTGATGAGGTGACCAGAGAGACCACAGTAAAAACATAGTCCTTCCCGTCTCCTCCTGTTCCTCTCGTGTTCAGACACTCGAGCAGCTGCTAACTGCATCGGTTCTTCAGGAGGGTCAAAGGATGTAGCAGCAGGAGAAAACGTCAAATACGGCTCGTAGGCTTGAGACAAATTCAGCATAGGAGCGAACCGTAGAAGTGTTTCTCTCCCAGAGTGGCGAAGCCCATGCCAAGGCTTTATCAGTGAGGAGCGAAATTATGTAACCCACCTTGGCATGCTCAGTAGGGAAGGCATAGGGAGACCGTTCAAAATGTATCTAGCACTGGTTCAATAAACCTCGACAAGTTGCAGGGTCACCGTTGTAGCATTGCGGTGAAGGCACGTGAGCTGGAACCGTAGCTACTGGCACAGGCGGAGATGTAGGGACCACCACAGGTTGAGGAGCCCTTAGTGCAGGATCAGTACGCTGAAGCAAGGTCTGTAGAGCTTGAGCAAATTGATCCAGACGACAGCGTTGGAAGGAGACACCAAAGTCAGGTAGGACTGGTAAGGGATAGTCCAGAGAGCCGAGGTCAGGAAGCCAGAGATCAGGAATGTAGAACTACAAGCCAAGGTCAGGATACCGGAGAACAGGAACCTCGTGGGATAAGCCAAGGTCAGGATACCAGAGAACAGGAACGTCGTGGGATAAGCCGAGGTAAGCAACAGGAGAACAAACGGAACGCGTACTGAGTCTCTTAAATAGGCACATGAGTTTTGGCACTAATTAGAGATTTCTCGCCAAATATTCAAAGTCCCGTTACGTCACTTCCTCTGCGACCATCTTGCGTGTGGCGTATTCGTAACCTCCCGCAGCCGACAGCGCCACTAGGTGGCGTGAAGAGGAGCAAGTCCGGACACCAGAGCTGAACCTGGCTGTGGCTGCCGTGGTCCCAGCGTGGAGGCGGGAGGTCTGCCTCTTCTTCGTGGTGGCTGTGGTTGCCGTGCAGAGGCGGGAGATCTCCCCCTTCTTCGCGGCGGCTGCGGGTCAGAAGCGGGGGGTCTCCCCCTTCTTCGCTGCGGTTGCCGAGCAGGGGACCCGGAGGATCTCCCTCCCAGGTACGAGACAGTTTGATGGGGTAAATTTCATTGACCGGCTTCAAAGATACCCAAAATAGCACATGGGGCAGAATGACCAGCTTTGGGGGGAAAATGGTTTTGAAATAGCAAAACGCTACTGATATTTATTGCCCCATAACGTGCAGAAAAAAGCAAAAAACAAAAAATCACCACATTTTTAAATTTTGTAATAGTAAATTAGATGATATGATACAAATAATGGTATCTAAAGAAAGCCCTGTTTGTCCTGGAAAAAAAAGAATATACAATGTGTGTGGGTGCTCAAAATGAGAAAGAAGAAAATTACCGCTAAACAGCAACACTGTTAACACAGCAAATGTTAAGAGCCTTTGTACCACGAGTAAAAAAACCGTCTTGTCATTAAGGGGTTAAACTGTGGTTTATGTTATGGTTACATGACATATGCTGGGTCATCAACAATTAAAACAATAGGTTAAAGTGTTCCATTTTATGAAAATAACATGCAACTAAACACAGTGAGGTTGGGTGAGAAATGATAATAGGGGAATGAAACTTTTTTTTTTTGTACTTAAGACGTCCTATCTCATCCCATGATTCTCCTTAAATGTTTATCCCACAAAGGGGTCTTTATCCATATTGTATTGCTAATAGTGCAAATAAGAGAATATATATATATATATATATATATTTAATTTTTAAAGGAAAATTAAAAATAAAAAAAAACAAAATCATATTGGCTTAGTACTAAAATATTATAAACTCCACCTTCATTACCCCAAATCCCCTTAAGCCTGTAGTAGTAGGAAAAAATGGTACATTATAGGGTAATATGTAAGGTCCTCTTGTACGTGTATGCAAATGGCGTATTTCTGTAATCGGGGGAGGTTGCCTAAACAGAACATTGGTCATTGTCCTACTATGTAGAAGAAATTTATAAGCAAAAATAATATGTTTAATTTTTCCTATTTTTTTATGTCTAGCAATCATAATTATCATATTTGTACGAATATAAGAGCAAATGCTCTGAAACATATCCCTCGTCTTTTATATTCGACCTTGTCTTATAGTCTAACAAATATGGTAATTATGATTGCTAGACTAAAAAAAAAAAAAAAAGAGGTCTGACTATAAGAGTAGGATCCAGATGCCCTGCAGTGCTGCAAGGGACCTGGATCCTCCTCTCTGGCAGCTGGTGGATGTCTGCACGATGCGCCCAGACAACCTCCGCTGCTGCCCAGCTCTTCTGCTGGGGGGTCTATGTGACATGACCTTCCAGTGCTCCACCATAGAAGCCCCAGCGATAGTACCGGCAGCAGCGGAGGTTGTCTATGCACATCGGACGTTCACTGTCTGCCCCCACTAGACACCAGGGAGCCTGCAACAAGGGTCAAGTCTGGGGGGTATAACGCATATCAGGGGCAAAACGGCATATAGGGGGATATAAGGCATATCAAGGGGGCAGATTGGCATATAGGGGGTGTAAGGCATATCAAGGGGCAGAGTGGCATATAGGGGGTGGGATCCCAGTAACCGTGTGGGGCAGAGGCCAAACTCCCTGAAATCCCGAATGTCCTCGATCCACCAATCCACTGTACTACCGAAGTCCGGATCCTTCTGAAGACTATCCCATAATAATCCCGGGCCACCAAAGTCATAGCATTCTGGAGAACATTCTTTCGCAGTCCCCCAATATGCTTGCTCTGCATGCCGCTGCAGAGCCTGATACAGATCTTCTTCCTGTGGGACCAGCTTGACAAAAATATGGAATCTAGGGTACTTAAACTCCCCAGTGCTTAAGGGGTTAAACACATCTTGCAGTATATTTCAAATAGACAAAACTAAAAGGAGGTCTTCAGGACCCTTGTCATGGAGCCAAAGTTTACCTTGCTAAATCAACTGGGGTGTGCCTTGGTACACTTTAGTGTATCTCCCACATTTGTGCACACCTAATACAGTGAGATGGAATTCTGCATCTTACAGTCAAATAAACATAGAATGCGAGGACTAAACAAAGGAGTGGTGTGAAAGTCAACAGAATCATTTTCTTGGCCAGCCAAGAAATATATACCACTTTGTTTAAATAAAAAACATGGGATCTGGTTTGTTTTTAATTTGCTGAAGAAACACTCTTTTAACAAATCCATTCTAGTTGTTTGAATCTAGTTATTCTAGTTACTGATAAAATCAATAATAATCGATAATGATCGATAATGAAAATTGTTGCCAACGAATTTCATAATCGATTTTTATTGATTATAAAAATGAAGGTTTTATAATCTGTTTCATTCAGTGTGACTCACAGCAATAAGTACTTAGTACCTCGCTGCAGTCACTCTGATGGGCCCCGCCCCTTTCTGCTTCACAGTCCCTCCCTGCTGTCACTCTGATTATTGGCCCCACCCATTTCCTTATAGCATCCACACTGCTCAGGAACTCAAACTGAGAGTATAACATTAATGTTTGAGCTGCTGAAAGTTAGGTGAGGGGGATTCATTTAGGGGCAGTTATTATTATTGGGGTGTTTAGGGTTAATTCAGGGGCAGTTATGGTTGATGGCAGGCCCGGACTGGGACAAAAAATAGGCCCGGACGTTTAAGACTGAGCAGCCCATTTTTTTTACTTTTTGTTAAACCAAATTCTGATAAATTTAATATACCATATTTGCTCGATTATAAGACGACCCCTCATCTTATAATCGGGGTCGTCTTATAATCAGACCTCAACTAGGTCTGCCTATGAAACTAAGATCCACATCTCCCACAGCGATGCAGGGGACCTGGATCCTCCTGTGCCCCCCCCCACACTTATCGGTACTTCTGAGTCCCCGGTGCTTAGTCCGGGCAGAGTTCTCCTTGATCTCTGACAGCCGGGGAAGGTCTGCGCGATGGACGCAGACAACCCCCTCTGTTAACCGCACCTCCTCCCGGCTGCAGCGGAAGTTGTCTACGCGAATCGCGTAGAGCTCTACACGCTGCCCGGACTACACACCGGGGACTCAGAAGCTCAGGTAAGTTTGGAGGAGGTAAATTGGAGTGGCCGGGCTCAAAGATAGGGCATACGCACAGATTGACCAAAATGGGGGAAAAAGCGAACTTCCAAAATGTGGCATTTTAACCCCAAACACCAGACAAACCCATGCATGTGGGGTATGACTGTACTCGAGAGATGTTGAACACATATTGGGGGTTGTTTGATAGTGACGTATACCTGGAGCTATAAATTTATAACCAAAGTACAATTAGTGTGGAAAAAAAATACCAAAAAAAACATACTACCACAAAGTGTGGCAAAGGCCGGTGGTAGAATCTTATGCAGGGAATGGGAAAGCATTTGAAATACCTTTCGGGTGTCTAGTTTTTGAACATATATGGTTTGATGGGGTAAATTGAATTAGCCGGCTTCAAAGATGGTTCTATTAAGACATGGGGCAGTAGGACCAGATGTAAAAGTTCCAAGTTAAAAAATGTGCACTTCCTAAATGTGGCGTTTTACCTCCCAAACAACCCGACAAACCCACGCATGGGGGGTATCACTGTACTCGGAGATGTTGCTGAACACATATTGGGGTGTTGTTTGAAAGTGTCGTATACCAGGAGCTGTAAATCCATACCTGAAGAGCAATTTTAGCGATAAAAAACACAAAATAAATTACTACCACAAAGTTTGACAAAGACTGGTGGTAGAATTAGTGCATGGAAAGAGTTAAAATTCTAGCATTTGAAATACCCTGGGGTGTCTAGTTTTGAAAAATATATGATTTGATCGTTGGCCGGATTCAAAGATACCCGAAATGGCACATGGGGGGAAGAATTACCAGATTTGGAAAAAATGGTTTTGAAATAGCAAAACGCTACTTGTACTTAATGCTCCATAACGTGCAGGAAAAAAAGCAAAAAAAACATAAAAACATTGGGTATTTCTAAACTCGAGACAAATGTAGAATCTATTTAGTAGGTTTTTTCATTAGCTTTTTTGGATGAGTAAAAGGATTTTTTTGGTAAAAGTCAAGAAAAATGTGTGGGTATTTTTTTTACTTTTTCATCATATTTTATTATTTTTATGGAAAATTAGATTAATATCATCATAACTATGGTATCTGCAGAAAGCCCTTCTTGTCCTGAAAAAAACAATATATAATTTGTGTGGGTTCACTAAATGACTGAGGAGCGCCGCAAAAGTGTTAAAACAGCCTCGGTCCCAATGGTACGAAAGGTAAAACACAGCCTGGTCCTTAACCCCTTCAGGTCCGGGACGTACCTGGTACTTCCTGGTTACCAGTCACCGGTAGACCTGGACGTACCAGGTAAGTCTCCTCCAAAAACCACCCCCCACGTCACCACAATCGTGGTGATCGTGGGGGCGCTGCTGCTGCTGTTTGCCCAGGAGTCTGGGCAGACCAGCACAGCCTATCTAAGCCCGCCCCCAAGCCTACGATCACTCCCACGTGATTTTGTAGGCAGAACCTGCGATTGCAGAAAATTCCAAATTTGAAAAGTAAAATGCGCATTTTCCAGTTTTGCCCTCATAGCTTCCTCAAAAAATGCATGAACCATTCATGTGAGGCCTTGTTGGAACTGGGGGATGTTGGTGAACACAATTTGGTGTTTTCTTCTGCAGTTGCACATATTCTAACAAAATATAATATAAAATCTAAAGCACATTGCAACATATGCAAAAAAAAACAAAAATATAAATATACCTCAAAATTTGGGAGCAATTGGCGATAAAATCCCTGTTTGAAAAGTGGGGGACTGAACACCTTGACTTATCTACTGTTCATAAACATATAATTTTGGGGGGATAATCAGTATCTGTGACAACTATTGCAGTTATTAGACTACCATGCCAAATTTGAAAAAAAATACATTTCAAAAACGTGATCCATGCCTTCATGCCATCAATATTTTCCCTATACTGGTCAAAATAGATAAAAATCCTGGTCATGTTGGGTGGTTTCCAAATCAGGACAACTTAATGAATATATTTGGGATAATTTTTTCCCATTGGTTCAATGTGTGTACAATTTGTATGTATACAAAACTTTTTTTTTTCATTTTTTCCCCACTTTTTCCAGTTTATTTCAAACAAAATAATGTACTACCCAGCTTAATATGGTTTTAAATGAAAGCCCTACTTGTGCTGAAAAAAACAATATATGATTTGTGTGGGTGCACCAATTGATAAGAGAGGAATTACAGTTGAAGAAAGACATGGCAAAAACACAAAACAGCTCCGGTCCTTTAGCGACACCCTAGTTTAAAAATCCCGGTCCTGAAGGGGTTAATCATGTCTGTTTATTAATTATTTTAAATAAATTAAAAATTTACATTAATTTTTTCGATTCATCGGTAAAAAAATTAATCGGCCAACTAATCGTTTATGAAATAATCGTTAGTTGCAGCCTAAAGTTATTCTTTTCAAAACTTTTTGGTCTGTTTATACTCCATAACCCATGAACTTTTTTAATCATGATTTATCTCACACTATAGAATTATAATCCAAATTATCCTATGATAAGATATTTGTGACTTGTGACTGTTAACTGAATGTAGATTTTCTTTGTCCCAGATAAAGATTTATTTAAATTCTTATTTAAATAAAAAACACAATTCATATGTACATTGATCCATTCAATTTAAAAATTAACTGAAAAAGATAAATATTTAATTTTCTCAGTTTGTTTTGCTGATACCCTCAACAGTATTTACAACTCTATAAACTTAATTTGTAATAAATAATAGAAGAATGAACTAAGATCAATCAAAGCTTGCCACAAAAAAGAAAAACAAAAGGTCTTTTTATTTGGAGAAAGTGTGTTAGCTGTAACTCTCTATTTCCATTTGAGGGATCAACTAATTAGCACTTGTTTAAGGCTCCGCTCAGTGTTTGCGCATTAAATTATCAAATAAATTGATTAAATCACTGAATTGGGTTGTTCTGTGTTGTCTTGTATATTGTGGAAAAACCTTCTGTAGCTTAACGCGGTTCATACCGATATGCATCTCTTGTTATTTCTTGCCTTGTCTTATGTATGTTTAATTTCATTCGCCCTACAAAGCTCCAATCCTACTAGAACGGTAGTCCACCGTGCTGGAGTTATAAATACTTTCACATAATACACATAACATTTCTGTGTTCGGGGATGTATTTTGTCAATATGTTTACTGTTCTATTTGAACAAATAGTAGAATCTATTTAGTAGGTTTTTTCGTTAGCTTTTTTGGATGAGTAAAGGATTTTTTGGTTAAAAGTCAGAAAATGTGTGGGGTTTTTTTTTTTTTTACATTTTTCAACATATTTTATTATTTTTTATGGGTAATTAGATAATATGATCATAACTATGGTATCTGAAGAAAGCACTTCTTGTCCTGAAAAAAAACAATATATAATTTGTGTGGGTTCACTAAATGACTGAGGAGAAAATTACATCTAAACACGAGCGCCGCAAAAGTGTTAAAACAGCCTCGGTCCCAATGGTACAAAAGGTAAAACACAGCCTGGTCCTTAAGGGGTTAACATCCTGTCTGTTTATTAAATTATTTTAAATAAATTAAAAATTTACATTTATTTTTTTTCCGATTAATCAAAAAAATAATCGGCCAACTAATCGTTTATGAAAATAATCGTTAGTTGCAGCCTTAGGTTATTCTTTTCAAAACTTTTTGGTCTGTTTATACTCCAAAACCCATGAACTATTGGAGACTTCACACAACTTTTTTAATCATGATTTGTCTCACACTATAGAATTATAATCCAAATTATCCCATGATAAGATATTTGTGACTTGTGACTGTTAACTGAATGTGGATTTTCTTTGTCCCCAAGATTCATTAAAATTCTTATTTAAATAAAAAACACAATTCATATGTACATTGATATTAAATTTTGTTTTGCTGATACCCTCAGCAGTATTTACAACTCTATAAGCTTAATTTGTAATAAATAATAGAAGAATGAACTAAGATCAATCAAAGCTTGCCACAAAAAAGAAAACCAAAAGGTCTTTTTATTTGGAGAAAGTAACTCTCTATTTCCATTTGAGGGATCAACTAATTAGCACTTGTTTAAGGCTCCGCTCAGTGTTTGCGCATTAAATTATCAAATAAATTGATTAAATTGGGTTGTTCTGTGTTGTCTATGCATCTCTTGTTATTTCTTGCCTTGTCTTATGTATGTTTAATTTCACTCGCCCTATAAAGCACCAGTCCTACTAGAACAGTAGTCCATCGTGCCGGAGTTATAAATACTTAACATGATACACATAACATTTCTGTGTTCGGGGATGTATTTTGTCAATATGTTTACTGTTCTATTTGAACAAATATAGTTGGCTCCTGTGAGACAAATAGTCTCACAAGAACTAATGCAATGTAATGCCTCTACATTATTTAAGTAAATGAAAATCTCATGACATCACAGCCTCACCCATGTGACACTTCATTCCTACACATTCACAAGGGAGATTAAAGGATACACACCTAACTGTGAAATGTCCACGGGGTGAAACAGGGTGTGATACATGATTTATTAAATATCCTAGTTAAATATAATTAGATCTTGCTTTTGTTTATGACATATCTTTAAAAGTTTGGGGAGGGGGTGCAAATGACAGTATTCACAGAGCAGAAAATAAATCATTTTTTTGTCAAGTTGGATTTTAACCAAAATTTAATAATTTATGTTTATCAGTAACAAATTTGTTTGTGTAGATGGTTAGCCTGGCTAATATTCATAGAACTATTCATTTTTAGTGTTACAAAAATATGATTATTCAGATTGTAAAGTTTTGAATGTGTGTGAGTATGTATATTATAAATAAAATGTAGCCTAAACGCTCACATTTTTATTTGTGTATTAAAACTTGTAAAAGCACCACCAATTTGTGTTATTTCTGTGTTTAAGGTGGGTTTGATGAATACATTAACTTCATAAATAAACAAATACACGGGAACAAATATAAATAGCCGTATGTATTACAAGATTCTTCTCTTTTTGTGGAAGCTCTGTGTACCCTGTAGTGTGAATAACAATGACAACAGAGGTTGGGACATTGCATGCAAAGTGACATTCCAGGGGTCCTAGTATTGACGTGTGCAAAAGGGGAGTGGTGGAAGGGTTTATAATTGTGAAACAGTACACAGAGAAACCACAGAATTTACAGAAAACGCAAGACATGAGGACCAAAGTAACAAGTATGTGATATTGGCAAATTATAGATTGTGATATCTTACTGATAATGTGTGTATAGAGTATATATGAATGCTACACTGTATAGAATACTTGTCATGATTGGTGCTACATACTGTTATAGTCATGAAAAGAATGCAAAATCTGGAAGTAGCTACACTGAGAGAAGAGTAACCTGTGTAGAGGGGGATACTGACAATCGTGTACTATAGTATAATCTTAGGACTGGTACTGCTCACTTTGTTGTAATTCTTATAAAGATTGTTAGCCCACAGTGTGGACTAGCTGGAAGGTGTGTATTTTGGCTAGCATAGCTTGTTGTGATAATTGTGTTTTCTGTGGTGGGATAAGCACTGCGCGTTAGTAAGGTTTTATTGATAAAGTGTGTTAAAACAAGTACTTCACACCTTCTTTGCTGTTATAGGCGGGTGTGGACTGGCACGTGCATGGAATGTGTAAACTAATCCGTTTGAGGTATTGATACAGTATAGAAGAACTGGATTTTTGTTCTTTGATTCCCACAGTAGGTGTCTGTTTGAATTGGCAGTGAATAGCATGTGAACTAATCATAAATCACACTTTTCACCTTTATTACTGTTAGTTTTCACTATCCAACAAATACATGTATCGAAAGTGTACTGCCATTGTACGCATTGGTGACAGTGTAGGTTGGTCTCCTTAAAAAGCAAATCACCGTTTGGGAGTTTGGTCCGTGTTATATATGTCTGGATATTGCTCCATTTAGTATCTGGCATTATTAAGATGTATAATTATCAATTGCATCTCTGCCTTTTGGGCAAGATCAAATGAAAGAAAGGGAAAGCTTGATCCTCTGGCCTTAAGGCCTGGTGGCTTGAAGCCTGAGGTCTCAGAGCCCCCTGTTCTTGTCCATTCAAGGTGTGTGCACTTATTTAAGTGGTTGTGAGGCCTTGCCGATCTGCACGGCCCTCCATGGCCTGGGTGTGCGTTTCACCCCTTCTGTACCCGGCCAAGTTGAGGATACAACATGAGGGGCATACTTACATTTTGGATGACCCAACGGCGGCATCAAAGAAGCTTGCAGAGCTAAAAACGTTAATGTGAAGCAAGTAATCTACCCTGCACCAGGGACTGTGATGAGTGAACAAGATTTGATGTTCTTTGTTTACTTGATTTGTTCTCTTTGGCCTCTGTATATCCTGAGTTGATGCTCACAGAGGAACAACAACATTGAGAAGAATATTTCCATTAGAAACTGCTGATCTTCAGAAACTGATATTCTCTTGGATCCTACGGTATTCTTATACAGATGCCCTATAGTTTGAGCAAACTTGGTTGGGATTAATATCTTTCTTGTGTATACAGTATTATACAATTGTGTATATTTTTATTTTTTATATGTAAACCTGCTGAGGCTCCCAGAGAACATATCATTTGTGATTTGAATTTAAGTATACATTTATTTATTTTTTATACACGATGGGTGTCAATTTGTAAGAAGGGATATATTCAATTATTATATATAAAACAAAAATTGCATAGCACTATCAATATATAGATATTATAGAAGGAGCACTGCACTTTATTTTTTGGGTGTTTTATTGTCACATAGGGGTTATGTGTTTAGTGCTGGCAGCTATTTATTATATTTACTTTGTACACCCTATTTATTCACATATATCAGAAGCGCCGTTATTCCCTTTATTTTTGTAAATATTTGTTGGTAAATATTGATGCTCCTAATGCATCTAACAAGGCATTTTTGGCAGATTGTTGGAGACTTTGTCAGACTTTCCTCTTTCTAATGTTATATTAGGGGCAACCTAAATGACGCCAAACAATGGCTAGGCTTGATTACTTTTTGGCTTTGCCGCACCTGTTTCCAGGTGTCTGCTATAGACTGCAGCCTTGTCGAAATTGAGTAATCCCCAGTGGGAACTTTTGAATGTTCCAATAGTTTCTGCCTTTGCGGCTGACCTGCTGCTGTTTGTGGCAGACCTGCAAAATTCACTCGGTGGGGTGTTCGACGTGCTGTGCAGATGGGCTGCAGTCATGGGTTTTGCAGTAAATATTTCAAAGATGAGAGCTCTATACTTGGAGACGGGTAGGGCGTCCAGTCCTTGGACATAGTGTGGGCGTCTGATGTGCTTACTTGTTTAGGGGTCAAACTGTCTAAAGATCTGTCAATGCTATACGCTCTTAATATTCCCCCTATCATTCAAAAAATTAGGAATGAATTAAGCAGCTGGGAAGGCCTACATATTTCCTTTTCAGGTAGAGCAGCGTTGATAAAAATGATCAGCTTTCCTAGTTTGCTTTACCCTTTGCATATGCTCCCAATTTTGTTGCCCCCTTATGATGCAAAGGAACTAGAAACAATATTTGCCAAGTTCATCTGGCAGGATAAAATAGCTAGACTGAGCATGTCCCTGCTACAGCGGCCTAGGTCCTCCATGGGTCTCAATGTGTCTTCCCCAAAGGAACTATAATTTGGTGGCATTGATGCGATATGAGGTGGATTGAATTAGACGTGATGGTCTGTATACGGATCCGTGTCAGGAGCAGGCCGTCTGTCGGGAATTGTCTCTCGCGAAGGCTTTGCACACCTCTGTCTCTCAGCTCCCCGACTCTGTTAAAGCTAATCCTCTCCTGATTACCACAATTAGAGCTTGGAAGGTGACTAGGCTGCGTCTCTGCCTTCAGTGGCAATATACCCAATTTCTGCCATGGGTGGGTAACCCAGCCTTTCAAGAGGCTAGACCTGGACGCCCTATACTCTTTGGGGAGTGGCATACTCACAACTGATCAGTTTCTAGACCATGCGGCACAGACGATACTCCAATATGAGGGGATAAGAGCTGCCGATACCTCCTTTTTTTTAACACATAGTTTGTTCGTTAAATTAAACAAAACATTTGCATTTTTTATCAGATTAATTGAAAAATAATTGGCCAACTAATCTATTATGGAAATAATATATTATAATCTGTATGTAAACATCTGATTTAAAATTACCCACTATTTCCCAATAAATCCCAAACCAAATAACTAATGAAAATAATCTTCTTAAAATTCCTGACCCCTTAGTAAATTTAATTTATATATGGTTTTACATACACTTTGATAGCACACATTGTCCATGTGTGTGACAGCACAGGGTAGGCACACATAACATGGGTTAAATGCCATACCGAAGAAGCACAACCTAGGGAAAAAGTACAAAGTAGATCACCTTTTTCTGCACGTCTGCCTTTTTATTACATATTTTTATATGCTTATGTGTGGCTGTTATTTATTGTGGAGGGAAGTTCGAAAGGAGAGTTGTGATGGGAGTTGGAGTGGTGGTGCTCTGTAGGAATAGCTTTAATAATCAAGGTTGCTTCTCTGCATCTCCACACCTAACCCAATGCTTATTGTTGTTAATTCTTGTGTATTTGTCACTGTATTTGGTTACAAAACTTAAGTGCTTATATCTGGGTTATCTTGATCTTTCCCCTTGATCTCTTTGGGATAAAAGAAAAAACAAAACATGTCCCCTCCCCAATAAAGTTCAATTCTCTGCCGCTCTCAGTGCTGGTGGGTGTGGAAAAGTAACAAAAGGAGCTATAGTATTGAGGTCACAAGCTTTTGTAAAGGCGATCTGCAATAGATACGTACCCAGTGCTTCCAATTAGATAAATACCCAGGTTGCAGGAGGCAGTTCCCAGAGCACATGAGAATCACCTCTACAGACCGTTGGTTCCCATTACACCCAACGCATTTTTTAAAATGTAGTTTTTAAGTTCTTAAATGTTTCGATGTTGCTTCATCTAAACTTTTTCCACGCTCTTATCTTTCCAGCCTTCATGGATCCTGAGATTTCCATCCTCTATAGCAGCCCATGTCCTCAGGGACTTCCACAGCAGAGAGTCAAAGTCCAGCTATCCCCCCTTTACCAGAGACGCCAGCTGCCTCCTCCACTAGAAGAAAGGATTCTGTTGGAATGGGAAGATCGAAAACAAAAGCAACCATGGGTCTTTAATGGAGCAAAGTTCAGGCTTCATTCTGTTCAAACAGATGAAGGAAAAAGAGTTGGAAAATATCAAGAGAGGCTTAATGGAGAAACAGATACATTGGAAGAAAAAAGAAGTGAGGATGATGTTGAGAAATTAAGAGACGACATTGGCAACAAATCAAAGGGAGGGCTCACCCTTCACCTTGCACTTACTTGCTACAGAGACTTTTTGGGCACCAACTGGTCAGGGGATGTGACATCTTTGCAAGAGAGGGGAGTGAGAGAGCATGGAGACATTGAGGCTTATCTGGCCCAACCATTGGGAGTGGGAGCTGCTCTGCAATGTGAGGATGGATGCTTTGTCTTCCTTAAGAGGAGTCAAAGAGTTGGAGAGGCACCTGGTCAGCTTGATGTACCAGGAGGACACCCTGAGCCCAAGGTGTGTTGAGAGAAGAACAACACTAGTCTTCAGCAATGTTATGATAGGTTGATTATCTTGTTAACAATGGGTAACAGCTGAAGAAAATTAGACCACATGCCTTGTTCCATAACACAAATTGGGAGGAACAGAAGCCAAAGCAATAGCTTAGATCTGGGAAAGAATGTGGAAATAAGGGCATACGAAAAAGCGAAGTGCTTAGGTGTTAGACGGGGCTCGACAAGAATGGCAAGGGATTATATGTAGAAGGATGAGTGATTGATATTAAAATATGAAAGATGAGACAGAAAAGAATAAAGAATAGCAAGACTGGGAAGGATGGGAAAAAGTTAAAAAATGTTCACCCTTTTTAGGCTGTTGCACCCAATGTTCCTGAAGAAGAGCTATCCCTGGATGTTCTGAAACCAGAGTTGGTCATCAGGGAGCTGTTTTCATCCATCCTTGCAGAAATACGGGATGAGGTTGGTTAAGCATGTTCTGTGTTAGAATGACAAGTAAACTAAATGCATTCATGTATCACATGACAGCACAAAACCACTGTTGTAATACTTCACAGAATGTAAAGGCCCACTAAGTATTAATCTTTAAACAATTATAAAAAAAACATAATAAATGTTCTTTATGAGCATCAACAGTTTAATCTTCTAAAATAAATACTCTGCAAAATACTTCACAAAATGCAAAACAACAACATGTATTGGACAACCATCGCTGAATAGCAAGAAGTTTTGTTTTCCGTAGAGATGCACTCCTGTGACCACACGATGTCACTTTAATATGGTGAAATAATACAATGAAAACCATAACCAGCATCTGTCAGTATATTGAGCAATTACTTTTGTTATGTACATCGTCAGTGTACAAACCTTTGCAGCCCCTGAGGTCCTAGGCGTCTCCATGGTTTCTTGGTGCAAAAGTGAGCCCTTTGAAACCATCCCTAATTTTAACTTCTGTTAATCATGTCTGTTTATTATATTACTGAGCCTACATAAGGTGTCTTCTGAGTCAAATTACTCCTTAGTATCAGCTCACATAGTGTGTACTAGTTTCATATTTTCAATGAGATGTTCCAAGATGTAGCCATTTAGCTCTATAACAAGATACGCACATAACTTACAGGGGGATTTGTTGATGCAAAGTTATATTATATGCATGTATATCTTAATATTCCTTTTTTCCTTCAGGTTAACCTGCCCCTGTCTACCCTTAGTGAACCACTTCTTTTGGGCATTGCCCGTAATCATACCAGTGCTGGCAGACCAAGTGCTGAATTCTATGTCAGGTAATGAGTGGTTATCTGTGGAACGCAAGCCTACGTTGCATAAAAATGGCAACTGTACTAACTTCATATCCTCTGTATTTCAGGTGCAGCCTGAGTTCCGAAGAAGTACGGCAGAGATATCAGCAAGGGGGACCAGAAGCTCATGAGTCTACAGATATTATATTTATAGACAGAGAGGTGACTACATATGTTTTTATGAAGATGTCTTTCCTTATGTTACATAATATGTTTGCATTTACAGCAATATCTGCAATATCTAATAAGGGTAGAGTACTTGATTGAAAGGATATAACTTCAGATAAAACATGAAGTTGTCAGGGACTGGGTCCATACAGATGACCCAGAGTGCCCAAAGATGGAGTTCAGGAGGTATTTCACAGTAGCGGAGTTGGACAGGGCCTGGTGCAGGGTGACTGCACTCCCCCGAGTGGGCATCTAGGGTTGTGCGGCCACATACCAGGGCCCTGACATAGCAGCAGATGTTTTCCAGAAGAAAGCAGAACTTGGTGATATCCTACAGGCACCCTGGAGCAGTCATGAGACATAGCTCTACAGACAAATGTGCAGGATGCTGCAGGCTGGGAGTATGGAAGCTAAGAGTAACAGCTGAAACATAGCAAGCAAGGGGGACAGAGCAAGTAAGGGACAGGGAGACCAAGCGAGAAACATATCCAGACAAGACATGCATAATAGAGGACACAACAAAGTACAGGGATCAAGGAGCACAAGGGATGGAGTGAGGAGCCAGGATCCTCGGATGCTTCTCCTTTAAGCAGGGATAGGACATCTTAACTGGGACATGGGGAGAGGAGAGAGGAACCGAAATCCTCAGATGATTCAGGGAAAAGAGGGCAAAGGTACATAAGAGACAGACAAACAATTGGAGATTCCGTCCCATCATATGGCCATAGTATGCTTAGCCCACCACTACGCCAAAGTACTCCAATATTCGGTGGGCCCTAACACTAAACCCTGCCTACTGAATTATTAACAAACTGAAACTAAACGTTGAATCTTAACACAAAACCAAGAAGGACATACCCTTAGACTGCTGGCTGAGACAAACATAAACGGGTGGGCTACACTTTATAAAGGAAACAGAGCTGAAGCAAAGAGAAGAACTGGAATCAGAAGCACAGAACAGAGCATATGGAAATCCAGGAACGGATTACAGCAAAGGGGGAACTGTAGCAAGACAGGGGAAATCAGAGAAATGCAGCTCCACAGCCTGACAGGAATGAGCATTTTTGAGCATGGCTGATGGATGTGTCAGTAGTCCTAGACATGGAAGCAGGATGACCATATTGGCCGTGTTTTCCCAGGACACACATGCTGACCAGCATTTGGTTATGTCAAAGTTATTTCCTACGTATGTTCAAAGCTTGATAAACTGTTGACCCATTCTTACTGCTTGTCCATATTTGAGTCGTATTGTACTGTTATTTTTATGTGTTTATAACATTATTTGACATTGTTACTGCAGCTTTGATAGCATTGATTTTTATCATAGGAACTTACCACTTGTATTGGCCACCCTTTCCTTAAATTAATATTTCTTTTTGCCCACGATTGCCATCCTGTTTTAGAGAATGCCTTTTTCTCAGCAGTTTCGAGATTAATATAAAACAGCATTCAAGGGTAATGATCCATTGACTGTTTCCATTTCCACTTTAGTAGGGGTAGAAGTATTATTAAACACTCATCTACACACACCAGACAAGCCAGAAGGCTTGTTTTTCCCTCAGAAATCTCATAGTGCTTTCACAACCACAAGGGATTCTGGGTAGGCACATGCAAACAAGGTTAACAATTATCACCTTTGCCTCTATATCCACTTTATACATGGACGCCTTGAAAATATATATTGCTGTTTTAGCCAATGCAGTCTTTATAATAATAATTGGTTAATAATTTTTATTGGGTCATAACATAAATGTTATCGAATTTGACTGAAGACTCATTTTCCACTTTAGTCATAATTATTCCTTATCGTCGTAAGGAGAGCTTAGTATTTTTCATTATCCATTTAAACAATTTAATTGTGTTTGTGACTACCACATTTAATGTCTGTCAATTAAAGCGGGCTTCTTATTCCCCCCTACTACTCTCCAGAACATAACCAGGATGTCTTCAAAATCTATACTCCTCCGTCCTCCAGGGGATTGGTGATTGGCTGTTTTTAATTTTATTTTTTTTCTCTTTCTCCCTAGGAAATGTTGTCTCTTGAACACTCTGAAATGTGGAAGGAGCTCTGCCCATCAGCAAAAGGCTGTGTAAAACTTTATCTCCTAGTTTGGGAGCAACAGTCTTGATTATTTTTAAATTAGCCTTTTCTCAAAACGGACAACATCAAAACAGGACAGGATGCTCTCATCTCCCACTATGGATTTTACACAATTTGATCTGGCTGTTGACCTGCTTTGTTTTTGAGACTTAATAGGCTAAAATGTCTGTAAATAGTTTCGTGTTTAACTAAAGCAAAGTAAAAGTTGCATTTTTACTCTTACACTAAGAAAAATATATATACGATTACATTTTTTTTTTAAGAGATGTTTGCATGTTAATTTGTTTCATAAATATGAGAACATTTCATGTTTCAATAAATTGGTTTGATGCTGTGCATCAAGTATGTTTGTTTACATAGTTTTGAGACAAACTTTATTACTAAGCTTTAGGGGGAATAAAGCCTCTCTTAAGGGAACCTTTAGAATTTAGGAAATCCAAGTTGGATTGTAGTCTGATGACATACTATACACTCACTGGCCACTTTTAGTCACACCTGTTTTATTGCTTGTTAACACAAATAGCTAATCAGCCAATCATGTAGCAGCAACTAAGACATTTAGGCATGTAGACATGGTCAAGAGAACTTTCTGAAGTTGAAATCAAGCATCAAAATGGGGAAGAAAGGGGATTTAAGTGACTTTGATCCTGTCCTGGTGGACATTAGAGAGGGCAAATCGCCCTCAGGATGCTGACCGGAGTGAAATACCAAAAACTCACCACTGAGTTTAGATTAAAAAATGACTAAGAATGTATTTTTTTGCAAGAGGGATATATCATTCTGGCATCAAATACTAATCTCAGTGACAGTACATCGCAATTTGACATACATTACTTTAGCCGTGCCAGCTGCCCAGATTAACTCTGAATCCTCGGTTACATTCTCTGCCAGGGACGTTAGTGAGGAGTGGATACCTCCTTGTGGTACCTCACCTGAAAATCCCCTGTTTACTGCCAACCCTGGGGTCAGAGTTAATGTGCCAGGATTGACCCCGCTCCAGGCTATGGAGCTGGTAATGGGGATGATCTGAATGGGTACTTTTTTTTTGTTTGGATATAGCCTAAGAAAAGAAATTCCCAGGTAGGAGTATCCCTTGGCACAGGAAGACAACAGGAGTAAACGCATGGAGGGGGTTAGGAAACCAGGTCCTGAGACCTCTGCTCCCAAACACATAATCTTCAGTAGATGATGGTGCTCAACTGCAGCATCTTATGATGGTGAGACTGTTCAGCAGGAACTGGAGACTCTGAGCAAACAACTGGGGATAAGAACTGGCCTCCCCAAATGAAGTAACTCCCAGGTTTCAGTCACAGGCTGTGTCTCTGGATTCCATGGATCAACATGTACAGATACATGTATCCTTCAGGAGATCTCTGAGATGGTGATTGCTTCCCCACCATCTCCTAGGAGGCTTATGCTGACATATTCGAGACTGGGTAGTCATCACTTCTGACACCAGTTCCTGTGGTTGGGGGAGTTGTCAACATACAGATTTTCTCGGCTGTCAGACTATACTCCCAGGAGAATGTAGCCTTAATATCAGAGGTCTTTTCCATCTTGGCCTGCAAAAGGGGTTCTCCAGACGTAGACCTGATGGCATGAAAGTAGAGTGCTTCTTTTCCCTGTCCCCCAAAGGCAATCCCTTGGGGAAAAAGACACATTCGCCACTTTTGCAAGGGTTTTCAGGAAAATCAAGGAAGACCGTGAATCTATGACCCAGAATGGCCTCAGACCCCATCGGTTTGCCCCTACTGGACAATCTTTTCTACAGGACCGGACTGGGAATGAAAAGCAGCCCTGGAAATATATGGACACCGGCCCCTATCTATTGTATCACATGGTTGAGCTCTTTTGCCCACATGCCACACCCCATACCCCTCACACATCCCTCTGAGCCATGCTATTTACCATCTAAATAGCTTTAAATCATTCTATAAAAGTGTTAAAAGGTCCAAATAAGTGTACTGGATAAAGATGACATCAGTGCTAGGCAGATAATATAGGATAGACTGTGATGGGATTTGGAGTACATGAGTACAGATGTTATCTTACACCTGAAGCCACAATTTAGTGCAATTAATACTTTTTTAAAAAGGCATGCAAATTGAGATAAAGTAAATAACACAATACCTTTACTTTTCCTCTCACTGATTTCTGGGCCTAAAGTTTTGTCCACTGAAGTGACAGTGTTTTATCTCTGGATAAGTAAAAATTAAATTGTTCCATTTATTCCTACAGTAAGTAAAATGCCAGGAAACAGATGACCAAACACACACCAGGACAGGCTCTGCTACATTGACACTGAAACACACACCAGGACAGGCTCTGCCACACCGACACTGAAACACACACAACAGGACAGGCTCTGCCACACCAACACCCAAACACACCAAAACAGGCTCTGCCACACCGGCACAAACACACACCAGAACAGGCTCTGCCACACCAAGACCCAAACACACACAAAACCGAGGCGGGCTCTGCTAACACTTGACACCCGGCAAACACACACACCAGGAAAGGACTGACTGCCCACACCAGAGGACAGCCAACGCAAACAATGCACACCAGGTACAGGAAAAGGGCGTTCTGCCAAGCGCAATCTGAACGAGCCCAACAACACACACCAGAGACGGAGGCTCTGCGTACAACTGACACTCGTGAGAGTAGAGGACCAGTTGGCAGGCAGAACACAATTCGCACACTACCAGGAACAGGCTCTGGGCCACACGACAGTGGCACAACACACGACGGGAGATGACCAGGAACAGCGGCCCTGGGCAACACTCTGGGAGAGCACAAGAGGGAGTGAACACCATCGCAGGCAGGCTTTGGCCACACAGACACCGCAACACACACATCCAGACAGGCTTGCCACTTCCGACACCCAAACACACACACCAGCAGGACAGGCTCTGCCACACCGACACCCAGACACACACACACCAGGACGGGCTCTGCCACACCTGCACAAACACACCAGGATAGGCTCTGCCACCACCCCCTTTAGTATTGATTTATCTAATGGCCCCAGCTGCCCCCCTTGTGTATTATTGACAACAAAGATCATCAATCAAATCAGGAGTGATCAGAACTGCAGGAGAACACTATCATTTGTGTGGAATACTACGCAATTTTGTTCCTGTTTTCTCTCTCTCCATTTATGCCTCTAGACGTAAAAATTGGGAGAAAAGCACAAATATCACAGATATATCATGAGTACAATACTTACCACCGACTGAGATATTATATATGCTATTATTTGCTATACTATTGGGTTTTTTTTTCACGAGCGCCCCTAAGTGGAAGTTTGTTGTTTAATGTCAGCATCCAGAGAATACTGGATAGCAGCTGTGAAATAGGGGAAGTATTGTGATTTTTTTAATTTTTTTTTTTGAGCAATGTTTTTTTCACGAAATATCACATTTATTCATTTCATTTTTCACCATATTGGTTTTTTTACTGATACCCTTGTCACTTTTCTTTTTGTACACGTATTTATGCCCCCAGCCAGACCCTCTTTTAGTATTCATTTAAGTGATGCCCCCAGCCCCCCTTGTGTATTATTCCCAGCCTTCCCCACATTGTGTATGAATTCCCCCAGCCAGCACCCCTTTTAGTATTGATTTATGTAATGTCCCAGTCTTCCCCCTTTGTGTATTGTTGCCCCCATCGCCTTGTGTACTCATGCTCCCCAGCTAGCCCCTATTTTGTAGTACCAACTTTTTACCTGACTTTCCAGCCTGCTCTGTACTCTCCCCCACGAGACTGACTGCCACACGAGGAACTCCGGTGACTGTGTGACCCCGTCCCCTCCAGCGTCACATCGCGAGGGTGGGACGAAGAGACTCACTGAGATATTAGGCAGCATGGCACGCACAAGCCAGCTGCTTAAAATATTTCGTGTGGCCGTCTGAGGCGGTTGTGGAGCACCGGACCGGGCCCCCCCCCAGCCACCCCCCCCCCGTTAATCTCCCGGTTTTCCCAGTGGCCAGTCCAGCCCTGATGTCCTAAGTGGCCCATCTTTGAAGCTGGCTAATTGAATTTACCCCATCAAACCATATATTTTTGAAAATTAGACACCCCAAAGTAATTGAAATGTATTCTAATCCTTTCCATGCATGAGATCCTACCACCAGCCTTTGCCAAAGTTTGTGGTAGTAATTTTTTTGTATTTTTTTCACACAAATCAGGTATAAATTTATAGCTATCAAACAACACCCCAATATGTGTTCAGCAACATCTGCCGAGTACAGTGATACCACCCATGCATAAGTTTGTCTAGTGTTTGGGAGCTAAAATGCCACATTTCGGAAGTGTGCTTTTTTCCATTTTGGTCAGTCTGTGCCTATGTCCTATCTTTGAACCTGGGCACTCCAATTTACTCTATCAAACCATTCATTTTTTCACAATTAGACACCCCTTGGGTATTTGAAATGCTTTTATTTTAACTCTTTTAATGTCAAGATTTTTGGGAAGATACAGTGCTAATTTTAGCACTTGCTCATACTAATAAACTTTATTTTTTTCTTATATTTATTTTATTCTTTTGGACTTTTTTAGAGTTTGCTGGAACTGGATGGGTTCCCTTGATGTTGGCATCACTGCATAATTATTTTTTTCCATATTTTTTTTAATTATTTTTTAAATATTTTACCAATCACATTGTGATTAGAAAGCTGGGCTCCATTGACTGCATGGTTGAATTCAGTACACAGGTACACTGGCAGCTGATGCTCGTTTTAAAAGAGTTTAGGAGGCAATCCACAATGGTGTCGCTGAAATAACAAGTAGCAAGACATTCAGCCACACAGAACATCCACCCACTGTGATAGACTTTGCCACTCGCAAGATGGCGGCACATCTTTTAAAAAATAACAAAGTTGGAAAAGTTAGCTGGAGGGTCTTTTTAGACCCTTCTGAGAACTCTGGCTCCCCTTGCAGGTTAACTACAGATTGAGGCGTTTCAGCCTCCTAAACCTCCTACAGTGTAAAGCCACCTACAGTGTATGGCGGACGTTGACGGCCCAGGTAGGGGCCTGACATAGACCCTGATGCGGATCTCGTTGTTGCTGAATGCCTTGACTGAGGTATTACATCAACACTGTTTAAGCAAAGAAAGTGATCATAGATCAGTTTCTAAGCTTGTTTTACTGGAATTCTGTGTTAAGGGGTTAAGCGACTGTGATCGCAAGTGATCTTTCTACAGGAGACTCATTGGAAGGACACGGATATGTCTACACTCAGGGCCCCTTGGGTGGTAACCTGTGTTTCGGCCCCATACGAAACAAAATCCAAGGGGTAGCTATCTTGCAGCACAGACCTTTGTCGTATCAGGTACATTCTACCACCTTGGATCCAGAGGGCAGATACATATTGCTCGATGCCACAATTGAACATAAACGCATACTCCTGCCAAATATTTACGCTCCCAATGTTCCTAATTATCAATTTTATTGTAAACAGTTTGATCTGCTAACTACTGTTAGCAGATGTTCTTAAGGGTGAGGATTTTAGTACGGTTCAGGACCTGCAACTTGACAGACCGGGACCGACTCAATGCACACTACCCACTGACCAGGCAGGTATTTAATTACTAGCACGCAACCTACACCTAGCTGATCCTTGGAAGGCAACCCACCCAACCACCTGTGATAACACACATGTCTAGTGCACAATATACTTCTTCAAGGTTAGATTTCTTCCTGGTTTCACATATCCTGCATAGTTCTATTGGAGATATCCTCATCTCAGATCATGCACCCATTACACTTCGCTTGGACCTCCATGCCAAAACATCTTACACTAGGCATTGGCGGTTCCCCCAGTATCTAATCAGTGACCACATGGGGGAACCTTGTGGATACGGCTAGTGGTGACATTATTTTGTACACAATGTAAATATCAAATGACTAAATTGGGTACAGACAAGAAGACATACAATTTACTGACAATCTGTCTGATGACACTATGACTGCCTCAGAGAGCCTATATATGACACATCTAATCCTACACCTTCTTAGTTATGGGTATTATGTGTACATGGATTATTACACGAGTGTTGCGTTATTAAAAAAAAAAAATTCAGTTGGAGGGGCAACCCATATGTATTCCCATCCTCCTGCATACAAAATAGGATTGTGAATACCGCCTCCTGTGTGATAGATCTAACGAAAAAAACTGTTGATCTAACCGGATCTAAAGAATATCTACCAAAATCCATTAAAAAAATCCAAATTTCAGTTGAGGGGGGGCCAGCCCCCCTCATTAAATATGCAATATCTCAGTAATTAGACTAGATCTAACAAAAATTTTGTCTGATCAAACCTGATCTAACGCAGAGCTATCATAATCAATAACATTTTGTTGAAATTTTTTTTGAGGGGGGGCTGGCTACGGGTTAGCCCCCCCTGAAAAAGATTGCTAATATTGCCTATTTTAGAGTAGATCTAACGAAAAAACAGTTGATCTAACCTGATCTAACAAAGATCTAACAAATGCAATGATCTTTTGTAAAAATTCTTAATATGGGGGGGGCTAACCCGGGGGAGGTCCTATTGTCTCACTTCCCCCTCAACCTCCGACTGGATTGTAAGCTCGCAAGAGCAGGGCTCTCTTATCCTTTGTTATTGTCTGTGACTCTAAAAGACCTCATTGTGAGGTTGAAACGTTGTTTCTTGTCTCAATAAATCTGCCTGACGTTGGAACTCTTGAGTGTCTGGAGCCTTTATTTATCTACTGGACTTACTGAGAAACTGGCCCTTCCTGGCACAGTTGAGCACCTGGTTATTCATTTTCTACGTTTGTTATTGTCTGTGGCTCTAAATTGTTCTACCGATTGTTGAAGCGCTGCAGAATCTGCCGGCTCTTTATAAATACATGTAATGTAATGTAATGGATGTGAGCATTTTTTCAACTTGTAATTTCGACATGTGGTCATTCTACAATCATGTCTTATTTGGGACAACTTTGAAGCTGGCTAATTCATATATTTTTGAAATTAGACACCCCAGTGTATTTTAAATGGAGGCATTAAACACTTCCCATGCACATAAACCAGTTTTTGTAAATGTTTGTGGTAGTAATTTTTTGGTGTTTTTTCTTTCACACTCAGGTATGAATTTACAGCTGCTGATGCGTGTCACTGCCAAACACCCCAATACGTGTTCAGCAATATCTCCTAAGTTGTCGTGAACCTTGGGCACATCCAGGACCCAGGCGGGATGGCCTCCATGCCTGGGTCCTCCAGAGCAGCAAGCGCATGCAATCCGCATCCCAAGATGCATGAAATCCGCCTCCCAAGATTCCACAGAACAAAATGGCGGACGCATGTGTTCCACCTGTGAAAACTTGCTTTCCACCATCCAATAAAACCACACTATTAAAAGAATTTGAGACACCTGACACCCCTCTGACATCACAGTGTCCAGGAATCTCTTTCTCCAATAGTATTCTGTAGTTGCTGCTCCACCTTTCGCTTACCTGGCAACGGAGGCATGACTGGCATTTCAGACTTCCTAGTTACCAGACCTTGGCTCTCCTTCTCGCTACCTGCTGCCCGTCTTGACCTCGGATCTGTACCTTACAACGGCTTGCCTACCACTTCTGCTTAGACGTTTTGGACTTTCTATACTTATATCTTGTCCTTGCCACTGATTTCCATACCCAAACATCACAAGGTAGTACCTCCAGATAATAACCTGTCCTGTCATGGAACCCACAGGACCCAGCGACCCTCTGACCGCCATCGTACAGCAACTGCCTGGTTCTAGGGACATGGCAATCATTCGTACTGGCAATGAATCCAACGACCTGCTCCAGGCCTCATCTGCCTGCTCCGCTCTCTTTTCTCCGTGACCAAGCTGTTGCCCTGTGTTTACCTGTGTTCATATTGCCTGGTACTGTCACGTTGTGTTTTTCTACTTTCAGGTCGTTTCTATGCTACTTGAGGATATATGGGTCCCTGTTTGTGGCTATCATTCTGCATTTGGAGCTGCAAAGAAAGAGGAGATGTGGCTGGGCTCTTGGACTGATATAGGGTCTTGGGCTATATTCATATTGGTTATTGTTCTTTCTCCATGTTAACTGTTTTGCTGCTGAAGGTTATTCAGTAAAGAAAGTGATGCAAAATACTCCCCTTCTGTCTTTAATAAAACTTTGATTCATTCTACACCAAAACATATGTCAAAACACATACATATATCCTGATATTACAGCAGACAGTGAATGGCAGGAAAGTATTAACACCTAGAACATTAATATACATTTCTTCACAACACATATAATCAGCCTTCTTCTGACACCAGGATGTCCAGCTGGCATTTACAGTTCTGAGTGTTGTGAGTGGAAAATGTGGTTAAACATGTAACAGGGGGAAATCAGTAGAAAGAGGGCCCCTGTACCCACTTTCCCAAGAACAGAACCCCTTCTAATGTCAGGGCCCATTGTCAGCAGTGCCCATTAGTCCCCTCCAAAAGCCCCAGTGACGGAAGGTTCCATCACAGCCTTCTAAAGCACTTTGGGTGAATGGAGGCATTGGCTTGAAGGAACCACACATGCCATAACTGTATACATTGATCACAGAAATATCTAAAATATCTACGCACGGCCAAGCGTCTGCGCCCACTCCAGTTGTAGTGGGCTCGGTTCTTCTCCAGATTGCACCTCCTTATCACCTATAGACCTGGTTTCAAAAACAGTAAGGTCGATGCCTTATCACGCATGTACGAGACATCAGTTCCTTCAGTCCAAGAGCAACAAGATACGATTCTGCAACAGGACCACTTTTTAGCCACTTAGCACTCCCTGTTCAACCATATACAGTAGTTACACCATCCAGTACCATCTGAGGTAGCACACTAGAGCCCTGCGCGGGACTACTTTTTTAATCCCGCTCCCGCCCGCTCCTGCGGTTTTTAATCCCGCTCCCGCCCGCTCCCGCAATGTGGGTGTTCCGCTCCCGCCACATTTATGGCCAATCCCGCCCGCTCCCGCCACATTTGTGGCCAATCAGTCCCGCGCGGCTGCCCTCGAGTTGTTCCCTTACGGCATCTCTTCTCTTGCTCCGCCCAGGAACAAGGCGGAGTCACAGGAAGTGACGTCACATAACTTGGCTCCGTTTTGTTCCTGGGCGGAGCAAGCTAGGAGACGCTGTAAGGGAGCAGCAAGAAGGCAGCCTTGCGGGACTGCGCAGGATTACCGGGACCCGCAGATACAGTGCCTGACCGCCCGCTCCCGCCTGCAGCCCCAGCAAGACCGCCCGCAAGTTTTTTGGCGGGTCCCGTGGGACCCGCCTCCCAGTGCAGTCCTCTATAGCACACCTCCCTACCACGCTGCAGTTCCTGTATCACGTACCCCAAGGGGCACGACTGGAGGTCATGCAACATTGTGATGTCTTAAAGTAGAGGTTATTCTCCACCCTAAGTGACAAGTTACCAGATCTCAATTTTATACATGTGGATAGGTCTCACATTCAATAAATGAAGTTGTGAGCACAATTATAAGAAAGAACTGAGAATCAAATTATAGTAATTACTTATTTATTAAAGATCACACAAATTACATAAATCCAAAATTAAGCAGAATATAACATAGAATGCCTATTAACCCCTTCAATCCCAGGAGTTTTTGGTACCTCAAGTCCCGGAGCAATTTTGCTATTTTTGCGCTATGTCGGTTCAGCGATTATTCTATTTTCCTGTGAATAGTGTACCCATGTAAACTATATATTGTTTTTTCAAGGAGAGATAGAGCTTTCTTTTAATACCATAGTTGGATGATTAGGTGAAGACGTAGAATGAGAAATTTAGTAAAAACTAGCGAAAATTAGAAAAAAACACCTAATTAAAATTTTCCGTCTGAATTCTCACAAAATTAGGTAAAGTGACAGAAAATTCCACCCAAATTTATCAATTCCGGTGTCCTGATTTCATAAATACCTAATTTTTATAGAATTTCCATACTTTCCCAGCACATATAGGCAACATACTATAAGGTGTACATTACTTTATACAAAGCGTTACATTTTTACATTAGGTATGATGGGACTGCAACTCTAATTTTAAACAAATAAACCAAAACCACCCACAAAGGTATATACTTCTGTAAAGCAGACAATCTAGGTTATCCTATCAGGGGTATTTGGGCATTCTACATGCAGTTATTTGGCCACCAATCACTGTCAAAGGTGGCCGCAGAAATTAGTTCCTGTGCTTTTTTCACCAACGCTTCTTAGTATTTTGTAGTATTCTTAGGATTTTTTGTACAGGGTATGTGTTACAGCAGAGAAATCTATCCTAAATTGTTTAGCCATGCCCTCTCCTGATTACGGAAATACCCCACATGCCTGCATACTGGATCACGGTGTGTGCTAAGCCAATGCTATCTATGAAGCAGCTTAGCAGTCCCACAGGAGAACATGTTCCCATAAAAGTATATATTTTTGGAAAGCAGTCTACCAGAGTATTTCATTTGGCCATCAATCACTGCCAAAGTCAGACGTAGCAATAATTTCCTGCGCTTTTTTCGCCAACACATCTGTGTTGCTTAGGATATTTTGCACATGGTATATGTTATGGCACAGAAATCCTAAATTGTTCAGCCGCCTCTCCTGGTTACGGAAATACCCTACACGCATAGGTTTTTTATGCTTATGGTTATTTATGTTTTTTTGGAATTTGCAGGGCAAACGCGTATGGAATTGTGCCAATTGAAAATACCCCCCTTATCCCCTTATGGCTCACCCTAACGCAAAATAAAGAAATCTAAAGAAAACAAATTTAATAATCTACCTTGGTGTGGTAGATCATGAAGCACCCCTCCATGCAGAGTCCTGGCAAAGAGAGGCAGGAAGGGCAGTGGTACCTGGAGTCCTTCCTAATACCCTTTTTGTAACAGACTCTGCATCTTTTCTGAGGCTTCTGTTTGGTACCAGTGGGGGGGATTGTACAAGGAAAATGCCTGCAGGTAAGACGCAGGACATTCTCACCCTGCATGTTAGGGATTGACTCTTCAAAGAGGATATCCCTCTAGGAAGGTGTAGATCTTCCCAGTGGCAGATGCACTGAGGCTTGAGCACCTGTGCATTACCCTCCCCACGTACACTGACAGGTACCACCTTCTCGTTGTGTATAGTGGAGAGGATATATACATCCTTCCTGTCAGTGTACCTGAGGGCCAATAGCTCCTGACTGCGCAGAGCACTGATAGTGCCGCACCTCTGCTGTAAAATTTTTGGGATAACCCTTGCGGGCTGGCATAACAGTGCCACATGCTGGGGTCTGCTCCAAAAATTAAAAATGAAATAAAGTTGGGCTGGTCTAAAAGTTATCCACCCAGAGGTGGTAGCCCTTACTCAAATAGGGGGACAACAGGTCCCACACTATCTTCCCACTAGTACCCACAGATCCAGGGGGATCAAGGTGACTGTCCTTCCCTTCGTAGATTCTGAAGGAAACAGTATATCCCGTCCCACTCTTGCAAAGTTTATATAACTTTACACTGTACCTTGAGCGCTTGGACGGGATATACTGTTTGAAGTTCAGTTTACCCTTGAATAGGACCAGGGACTCATCTATAGCAACATTTTTATCTGGGGTATAAATTTCAGGGAATTTACTAGAAAAATCATTAATAATGGGCCTCAGTTTATACAAACGGTCAAATTGGGGGTGCTCTCTAGGGGGGCATTGGGAATTTGGCTCACTAGCATCAATGTCACATCTGATGCCAGGAGGCCCAGTAAAAGCAGGGATTACTGGATCTACCATATTTGGGGGCGCCCAATTATATTTAGATTCAGCCTCTCCACCTGGCTGTAGCAGGTGGAACCTGGCCATCATCATCTTTCTCTGACTCATCAGATATTGACGCATTATCTGACACAGACCTAGACACATCAGATGCAATCAGAGAGGCTTCGTCGTCTGACGCAGTCAGAGTGACTTTGTTATCAGACTCAGTGAGGAAGACGTAAGCCTCCTCAGCGCTGAAGACACGCTCCATTATGATACTAGCCTACCTACCCAATTTCTAAAACCCTACACTATCCCCAACTCCCTCTAACTACCCACCAAATTAAACCTAAATTATTTTTTTTACGTTTTTCTTTTTTGTATTATATATATATATATATATATATTTTTTTTTTTTTTTTAAATGGTTAGAGGTCCTCTTAGGGACCTCTTGAACATGTTATTAATGCCCGTGCTATCACAATGACATCACTTAGCTCAGCTATGACTAATCGTTTTTTTTCTACATTTCTTTTTTCAGATGGGAGGAGGGTGAGAAACATGGTTTCTCACTCTCCTCCCCGCGATCCCCCTGCACCGATAACACTGTGATGTCTGGCTCTCAGGTGTCTTTTATATAGGTAACGAGCTGAGATTAGGAGCACACTCTTAACGGGAGTGCTCCTAATCTCAGTTTGTTACTTGTATAAAAGACACCTGTCCACAGAAGCAATCAATCAATCAGATCCCAAACTCTCCACCTTGGCCAAGACCCAAGAGCTGTCCAAGGATGTCAGGGACAAGATTGTAGACCTACACAAGGCTGGAATGGGCTACAAGACCATCGCCAAGCAGCTTGGTGAGACGGTGACAACAGTTGGTGTGATTATTCGCAAATGGAAGAAACATAAAATAACTGACAACCAGTGTTCCCTCTAAGCTGTGCGCTTGCACATAGGTTTTAGAGAGGGCGCACACGTCAGAAAGTTGTGCACACGGCACCCGTCCAGAGACAGACAGTAATGTCCGTCTGCTAGAAGAGCAGGCTTGGTTGGGGAGATCAAGGATCTCCCTCTAACCGGCTTAAAGACAATAAAGGGAGTGGAAGGTCTGTTAATGCAGACCTCCGATGCTGCTCCCTTGCGATGCGCACAGCAACTGATGCTGTGCATCAGGATTTGATGCCATATCCCGGCGCACAACACTGAAGCCTTCCGCACGCACTGCACAGGAAGGACAGGACTCAGAAGAAGAAGAGGAAAAACTAAGAGGAGGAGGAAAGTGACAGTGACAGAGAAAAGGTAGGAAAACATTCAGTGAGAGTGGATTAGTAAGTGCGTGAGGGTGGTGGGTGTTATGCTGTAGTTTATGCTGAATGTTTGTGAATGAGTGTGTGTGTGTGATAGCATGGCATTGGGGAGGCTGTAATCACATTCATATCATGCCCAGGTTCAAGCATGTACTGCCTGCCTGGGCATGATAGGAGTTTGATTGCTGTTAGCAGTTTATATATATATATATATAAGTATTGTTATTGTTACTAGGCCAGACACTGAAGTAGGGCTGCAACAACTAATCGATAAAATCGATAATAATCGATAATGAAATTCGTTGGCAACGAATTTCATTATCGATTAGTTGAATCGATTATTATCGATTATAAAATGAGGGTTTTTTCAGAGCAAACGCTCTGAAAAATCCCCCTCATTATAAAATCCGTTTCACTAACTCACTGACTCACCGTCTCACAGCAGCAGCTCTTACTTACTCCCCCTCCCTGTAATCACTGTGACAACTGGCCCCGCCCCTTCCTTCTCCAGGCCAGAACCACATGGCTGTGACACTCATCTAACTGTAAGTATATATATATAATGTGTATGTATATATATATATATATATATGTGTGTGTATGTATGTA
>VKOC01026140.1:0-23141 GCA_009364415.1 Spea multiplicata
AACTTGGGATGCGTTCCATAACTAATGCGTGGAAACGAAACGTTTAAATGAGTGCCCACGGGGCCCAGTCCGTAAATCCCACTAAATTTCACGGCATTCTTCGTTCGTTATTCGAGGCTGGCCGAGCTTTTGCCGCTGCCTTGGAAAGTTCCCGGAGAAAGCGTTTAGACGCAGCGTTAAGCGAGGCGAGCTCTCATTATGTGAAGACATGAAGGTGGCTTTGATGGATTTACAATCAGGCCTTCACAGCGGGTTTGGGATTCGGATACCGGCACACGGCTTTGTCTCGACTATCACTATCCTTAAATAAAGGATCAGTCCCGTCAATGCTTTTATTTCGTGACGGTTCCTGTAGGCTTCTTAAAATCCCTCACCCCCCCCCACTCATCATCAGAAACGCTCTATATAGCTTGGTAGACAAACATAATTCCACTGATCCCTGAGAAGACAACAAAAAGGGGAGTTATGGACAATTTAAAGGGACAGTAGATGTGAAAATCATGATCTTAACAATGTTTAAACAAAGTAATTTATCTTTCAAAGAGAATTTCCTTCAGTGCCCCGAATGAGAGAGCCGGTCGGTCGCCGACAGCGTTCATAGACATCGCCGGGTCCTCACTGTTGGATGTCACAATCCGACAATACGTTACAAACACTGCCAGCTTACGGTCTCTTTAAAATAAGTAAAATATTCCCAAATTGTCAATTAGTCTGGTGTTCCCCAATATAAATTGACCAAATAAACAATATGATTTTTCTTACTGAAGACGATTGCAATTTTTGGCATAGTTTTAGGGGGCGCAAACCTATGCGTAGAATTTGGCTACCGTTTCACAAGATATGGCTACCGTTTCACTCTCACTTTGCCCAAGATGTTTAAAGCAGATTACTCGGCATACTGCGTCTTGTATTGCAGAGAAGGAACTAAGGTTCTAAATACTTCTAAAATGTTCCTCTATTAACGATCATGAAATCAAACAGCCGTTTATCTATCTATCTATCTATCTATCCCTAATGGTCGCTAACTCAGGACCCTGTTTTAATCACAGATGCTGTCCGTGGTCCGAAATGCCCTACGGATGCGGCTGTCAGGTACTCACTCCCCGGAGATTCAATCCGCGCCATTCTGAACAGCCTACAAACCATCAAACCACGTGGAAGATGGGGGGCCGCTCAACGGAACACGCAAAAAAATAAATCAACGGCAACAAACGATAACAATTAGGTACTTTATTGTCTATCGAGGGGGTCTGGAGAAGCCGTCGTGACCCCCTGGATCTAGGGCTGATCACTCGAGTCAGCCATACGAGCGATGGCTCGGCTATTCTACCCCGCTGTGATTATATATAAGACTCCCAGTTGGTGCTTTTGCCTCCCCCAGTATGTTATGGTTCATATCGCTGCTTGAATGCAGGTGACTCAAGTAAGTGTATCTACACAAAAATAAAATAAATGACAAGTAAGAGAGGGTCGGTATTAGAGCCATTTGGGTCACTGCATAGAATCACGGGCTATTAAAGGGTTAATATTTCCAGCGCCTTAGGGTCACGGTCTGGGTACGGTCACGGGATGACACCAGCTGTTAGTTAAGAATGTGCAAGGAGGGCATAGACATGCGCGCCATTGTCTCTAAGGCGAGGACGGGTGCTAAAGACGTAAGATGAACATACACAGATATGAACGATTCGGCCCCCGTCTAGTCTGCCGATTCTCTGTGATGTAAAGACTCAAACTTTAACCATTATCCCATGCATGCTTCAATTCCCTCACTCCATTAGCCTCTACCACTTCTGCTGGGAGGCTGTTCCACTTATCTACCTCCCTCTCAGTAAAGAGAAGCTCCCTTACATTCCATCTAAGCCTCCGAGTTATAGATTATGAACTCTTGTTCTGTAATTTATCCTCCTTTTGAAATAAACTACCCTGTACTTTGTGAAAACGCTTTTACAGTGAGCTATGACATCATATTCTAATACAGTAAGCGGTTCATAACACGGAGCGAATGGAAAGGACTAGATTCCGCGTTACTGAGACGTTTCTGACAATTGTGCAAGTGAACGGTGTAACTCTGGCGAAGATCTGCTGGTGCGGTTAATTTTCAGCGGCTAAGCTGCAGATTCGCTGAAGCAAACACATTTATTGATAAAAAAGGAACAAAACCTGGCAGGAACTTTGTGGATTTCATGAAACTTTCTGCTGAGCAAGGTCTTGTGTGGGTGATCGCAAAACTTTGTTTCTTATTATTCAAAAGGGAAAAAATGATTTTCTAATGAAAAACAAAAATTATTAACAAAACAGTACATACTAAGTCCTTTGGCGTGATTGTCCTTTCTAGTGGGAATCAATTTATGATGTCATAACCCGGTGCTTTACTTTTAATGGCGATAAAGGGCCTGGCCATTGTCCTGTGCTTAGTTCAGAATATGGCACTGGTTGGCTCTATCCAAATAAAATATAATGTTATTATCAATTATTAATAAATAAAAATAATAAAATAATAGTAATTGCTACACAATAAGCACATAAAGGGCTGTCTTCTGTTAAAAATAAAAATGTGTATTTCTTGTGTACAGTTATTCATCATTTTTTGCCCCCCAATCTCCATGAACATAATATACATACCTGAGAACTTCCTCAATCAGCTGACTTGAAATATTAACCCTTTAATAGCCCATAATGATGATCCCATGTACTGGCTCGTTAAATAAACATTTACATTTAAAGATAAACTTAAAATCGAGTCACCTACATTCAAGCAGGGATATCAACCATAACGTTATATATATATATATACACATACACAGTCTTCTATATGGTCATGGCAGTGCACAATAGGAAGAAGTCAGCTCTGCTCTGTACGACCCTGAGAATCTTCCCCTTCATCCCGAGATTGGGGCAAAAACCCTGAGACTCGGCGGCAAACCCTAAGAGTTCCCAGGTATGGTTGAATATGCCAATCTGACCAGTGTCCTCAGATTAGGACCTTGTAATGGCTTCTAGGTGTGAGACGGCATCCAAACCCAGCACTTGCTCAGTTTGCTGTTGTAACCCCGGAGCGGTGTTTGCTTTCGCTATGTGTCAATAAGGTCTGTATCCTGCGCGAGCAAACAGAAGCCGCAAGCGATCGATCAGATGGTTCAATGAAACCGGCCGAGGCAGATAACAGCCGCAGCGTCAACGATAGTAACGGGCATTTTACGACGTATCACTTTGGTGAAAACCCTAAGCAAATGTTATCATATGACCAAAAACAGGCAATTTCAGGGATAAGCATGATTACGAGGTTTATTATGACCCAGAAAGATGGTCCAAAGATTTTCAACAAAAGTACCATAAATGCCCACTAATCTATAATCCTTAAACAAGTTAAATGTTTCTTCTGTCTCCTCTCTGATTCAGGAGCCATATGCGTATCTCATGCGTGTTTACCTTTCCTTACTGTGTTAAATAGAAAAAGATAGAATAAGGGTCACAGCTACGCACTGACTGGAACCTTTGTGTGGTCCATGTATGGACGGATCTAATACCATTTGTGGGGGACACGGGGTCCAAGTATCCTCACTCACACTGCAAAGCCAGGGGGAGACCCGGTCAGCCTTACTATTCACGAAGGGTAAAGGATGGATGATTTCTACCCCATCTTTAAATCAAAGGCCAATCTAAAAGGAATTCGGTTCCGAGCAACTTGGTCTAACTTTGTATATTACAAAAAATAAAAATAATAATATTTCTTAATTGAAAAGCAGATCACGCAGATTGGGGTGAAAAAAATTTAAGGTTTGTAGAAAAATAAAAAGGCATTTCGAACTCATATCGTGCACAAACAAGGTCAACACAAAGCGGTTCCCGTGTCACATTACGTGTTCACAAATAACATACACATTGTCTCAGATAAACTTTGAGATCATACACGTCTGATATTTTAAGTTGCGTTACGGATCACGAGACCCTTAATATCGGTTCGGATCCCCAAACAGACGGGGTCTCCTCTTACTTTGTTGAGCTGAGGGTTCCTCGTGACGTCATAGCCCCTCTTCTTAATGGCTTTTGTTTGGACCGGCTGCGCTTCTCCTGCCCCTGAATGGCAGACTCTCGTCAAAGACAAAGTTGCACGGTGGGGATTCTTTAGAAGGGCGAACAAGGACGGCGCTCTCCCTGCGCAGCCGACAGCGGACATCACGTGCTTCCCAATCAAGCAATTCATCTTCTATCTAAACGAGAAAAAAAGAAATAGCCGTTACGTCATGTCCAATTATATTTGAACTATAAATCCTACAACTCTCAGCCACATTATGTAGGAGTCAAACATTGCTACGATTTTCTTTTCACCACCTACTCCATTTTCTAGTGGCTGTAAAACCTCAAACCACACTTGCCCTTGCTTTATTTTCAGGATACCCTTAGGCCTGTTCCATGATGGGAGTGATAAAGGGCCATTGGAACACGGGAGTGATAAAGGGCCATTGGAACCCAGGAGTGATGGGCAGTGTAAAGGGACATTGGAACACGGGAGTGATGGAGTGATAAAGGGACATTGGAACACAGGAGTGATGGAGTGATAAAGGAACACAGGAGTGATGGGAGTGATAAAGGAAACACAGGAGTGAGGGGAGTGATAAAGGGCCATTGGAACACAGAGGTGATGGGAGTGATAAAGGACATTGTTAAACAGGGAGTGATGGAGTGTAAAGGAACACAGGAGTGATGGGAGTGATAAAGGAACACAGGAGTGATGGGGTGATAAAGGGCCTCTGTACGTCTATGAAGAGATTCCATTAAAAATCAGCTGTTTCCAGCTACAATAGTCATTTACAAAATTAACCCCGTCTGCGCTGGATTTCTGACTCACTTGATGTTATGTTCATGGACAAAATGTGCTTTTCTTTCAAAAACAAGGAGATTTCTAAGTGATCCCAAACTTTTGAAGTCTTACAATACTTTGTTATAGTTTTGAATACTCAACAGTCACAGGATTTCCATTAAAAATATGTCCCAAAATCCTGAAAAATCCAAAATTGTGACCCTCGCCTAATTCATGGTCCGGTGGCGCTTCAAAGTGACCCAACTCATTCAGTGACAAATAACAGGTTTGTGTTGACCTTGAAGTCTCTGTTTGAACAACGTGCGCTCTACAGGGATCACCAGCTCTTACAGAACAGAGGAAACCTCTCGGAGAATCTGAAGCATCCATCTCCACATCTCCTGGGGATGGACCACTAACTGACCGCATGTTGCTTCCCATTGACCTTTGGATATATAGAAAGTCGTGGAATGTTCTTCACTGGAGTTTTTGTGCAGAACTCTTCAATAAATAAAGACACCAAGACTTTATCTTACTGTAAAAAGATGAAGACTCCAAGGACTGGAAGAAGGACCATTTAGGAATAGTGTGGTCTGTGGCCCTACAGGTACCCGAGCTTCACACGAGGAGCTCATTTAAGAACCCACAACATGTTCTGCACCAGTAAAGAATAAAACATATATGTTCTATATATCGAATGATTTTTAATGCCCGATAAATTACCGTATTTACCCACTGAGATGATTACTCCGGGGAAGAAATGAGAACCTCAAAGAAATAAAACCATTCAGATGTTTTTACTGCAATTACCACGTTCACAGATAAAACAACCGCCGTTCATCTAGCGATAAAATTACCATCACTGGTAAAGTAACAAAGAAACATTTCTATATTACATTGTATCCAACGGTATCCACACGCGCTGTTTAAAAATGGCTTCGCTTGTACAATGTAAATACATTATATTTGGGGGGGGGGGAACCTCTTAAAGAATCGATACCAAATCATTCTGGGAGGTAAGGGTTAAAGAGCTTTGGGCATCAAGAAAATGAGTCACTTCCGCAGTCTCCTGGCATCCGACAAATACTAGAAACACAGAAAAATCTATCTGCATACATCTACACGACGAGCGCAGACGTACGTGTATATATATGTATATATATATGTGTATATTCTATACATTTATTATTCTATAACATTTAATATATATATACATACAAGGCACAGACCTGCCGGGAACAGCACAAGGTTAATTAATTCTGTAAAAGTGCAGGAAAGCGAGGCTGAACACACAGAGGAGACCCCGGCTGCCGACCCCCGCGCTGCCGGTTTGGCGTCCTTTGTTGCGGTTACCTGCGGGCGTTCGGCGTGCACCGGCAGCTGCACACGGCACGGCAGGAGTTAAGCGAGCTAAAGCTCTCTTTATTAGGGCAGAGCCGGAGGACGCTTCTGCCTCCTCTTTTTTTTTTCTTCAACAACTTTATCGAGCAGTACAAAATGCTAACGCAGACATAGCTAACGTAGAAACAGAATCTGCCGGCAGATCAGATGTAGTCCTGAGTAGTCGGCCGTTTCTCCCCCGCTGTAAAGACCTTAATCAGTCGTTGGTCTCGTCTTAGATTCGGGAAGCCGTACGTCACGTACATGTTTGCATTTCGTGACTGACCCATCTGCAAACTTTCTAGAGATACATTAGAGTCACCTGCATTCAAGCAGGGATATCAACTATAACTCTCTCCACCTAATGTATCGGTTTGTCTTATTCAGACCCCTTGAATATATGTATTGTATTAAGCGATGCGTAAACTGTTGGCGCTATATAAATAAAAGATAATAATAATAATAATAATAAATAAATAACGTACGAGTAGCAAAAGCACCAGTTGAAAGTCTTAGATACGATCACGGCAGGGGAGAAGTAGTCAGGTCCAGACTGTGTGACCCTAAGAATCTGCCCCTTTATCCTGAGCTTGGGGTAAATAATCTGAGACTCAGGGTCATACTGTGACTCTATTAAAACCTTTTACCACTAATGCTAGGAGGCTGTTCCACTTATCTACGACCATCTCAGTAAAGTAAAACTTTCTTAATACCATCTAACCCTCTGACCTCTTGTTTTAACATTTCTCCTCCTTTGTACTACTTTTTACTACTGGTGGATTAAACTGGAGAAAGATTCAGTTACAGAGATCCATGCTGGGAAAGAGTGATAGGAGTTATACCCCATGACCACAGGTTGTCTCTCTCAGATACCTAAACAAGGTACAGATGTATGTAATGTTATACATTTTTTTCTAAAAAGCTACTAAGTGTCTATATAAATCACTTAGAAATTGAGGATAAAACAGAACATTTATTTAAAGCCCAGGATAGGCATAGGGAATTATTATTATCATCATCTTTTATTTATATAGCGCCAACAATGTCCGTAGCGCTAAGACGAACCGATCCGAGGGCTCTGGTCGGAGTATCTTTAAGAGCCATATTTATGCACAACTAAAGAAAAAAACAGTGAAAGAATGCGTTAACCACCCACACAACTCTCAGCTAAAATCTACTGCGTAAATCTTCCATATAAAATGTTGTAAAGCAGAATTAATATTAAAAACGATACAGGGTACTGTGAAAATAACACAATATCGCGGTAAATTCAGGAGGATTTGGAGCATTTGTTTCTATATTCTCGATAATTCTCCACTGAATAAAACATGAGAAAAACAACAGGAGTGGGAGGGGGGGAGTCCACTCGACGAGTATGAAATCAATCAATTATTGTTTAGAAAATACCAAAAAGCTACTCGCAGAATTAGAGAATTAAGCACAAAAGATGTCCGGGAGTGATAGTCAGGGGCTTAATTTGTCACAAAGAGCTGTTCTGGGCTGGACCGGGCCAATTGCTGAGGTGCGAATGCAGCAGGGTCATGTAACACCGGCGAGGGAGGATGTGTGTGTTTGTGTATGTTAGAATAAGAGTGTTTGTGTGAGCGTGAATGTGTAAGTGTTTGTGCGAGCATGAATGTGTATGTGTAAGTGTTTGTGCGAGCATGAATGTGTATGTGTAAGTGTTTCTGCGAGCATGAATGTGCACGTGTAAGTGTTTGTGCGAGCATGAATGTGTAAGTGTGTTCTGCGAGCATGAATGTGCACGTGTGTAAGTGTTTGTGTGAGCATGAATGTGTAAGTGTGTTTGTGCGAGCATGAATGTGCACGTGTAAGTGTGTTTGTGCGAGCATGAATGTGTGTTTGTGCGAGCATGAATGTGTAAGTGTTTGTGCGAGCATGAATGTGTATGTGTAAGTGTTTCTGCAAGCGTGAATGTGTATGTGTAAGTGTTTGTGCGAGCGTGAATATGTATGTGTGTTTGACAGATAGTGTGTGTTAGCATGAGTGTGTAACTGTGTGTTAGTATATGTTAGCATTCCTCTGTAAGTTTGCATAACCGTGAGTGTCTGTGTGTAAATGTGTACCAGTGCTCATGTTAGTTAGTAGAGGGAGGCAAGGGGCTGATGGGACCTCTTGGCTTCACCTGCCTCCTAGGCCAGAAGGTGCCAGCCCTACCCTAGTGGTAGTCAGAAGCTGGAGAGCTCAGCCAAGTGGAAGCTACCTGTGTTTTAGACTGTAAGCTCTTAGGGTCAGCGTCTCCACATAAATCAAATACTAATAGGGTTCTCCATTATTATGCATTCAGGTAAATTGAGAAGATCAGGCTTGATTTAGCAACCCGCCACCCACCAGCTGTCCACTGACTACAAATCCCAACATCCTCAGCTTTACTTCATGAAGGAACTGTGTTAATAACTCTGTGTGTGGAATTATGGTCTTTAACTGTTCCTGCGTCATATATCTTTTTGTTCCAATTAATTCCCTTTATCTGCAGACCTGGAGGCGCCGTTGCTGTCAGTCATGTGATATTTTATGGTGATTTTCCCTCCTCAAACACCACACTAAGCTGATGCTTTATGGCAGCGCTAACGAAATCTGTCCCTCCAGAGACTTTCATTAGTCAGAGTGTCTAGCTGGGTGATTAAGACTGAGCCATTCTATTGTTACCTCAAGACAGTATGAAAATAAGTCGGGGTGTTTGTCTAGTAAATTGGGCTGCCAGAAAACATTATATTATATGAAAACTCGAATTATTTTGAAAAATAAAACATCACAGTTTTTTGAAAACATATTTTAATCTGATACTAGAAATAAAAAACGGTGAGAGATCCACTAAGTTTCTTGGAGGATCCAAATGTTGTTATTTTGTGTCACATCGTATGTAATATGTGGCGGATGTTCTTAATTAGTTACTATATGCCGGTTAAACACCACATGAATTTGGCTCTGATGGAGGTAAAATAGTCCGTGGACATTTAAACAAAACAACGTCTTAAACAATTACTTAAAACATAAAATCCAACGTCCTAACCAATAACAGGTCAGAGTTTCGGACGCTGTCCATGCGCAACACCAGCTTTGTAACGAAATACAGATTGTGCGTGTTGACAGCACTGAGGTGATATGACCCTGTGAAAAATATCCCATGATTTGCCCAAACAGCCCGTTTTCTGCATCGGAAAATCCACATTGGGTCTGACGTGGCATTCAGGAACGTTAGGCCAAATAAAATGGCTTGTGGGGCTCACAGGGGCCAAAAGCAACTTGGAAAACCAATGCAGGGGACACCGATACTACCAAACTCTTTTTTTGGGTTGGGTGGGGAGGGGGGCTACTAGTCCTTAAGGCTCATTGCAAACGAAAGAAAATCTAGCCCTGGTTGCCATGCATGTATTAACCTTTTACATACATGTTTGTGTATCACTTCGTATAGTTTTTGGGAACACGTAGGGTTTTCTCACTTAAAACAGCTTTGATTTACTTTAAACCGGATTAAAATCAGTCCTGGCACTTTAAGGCCAGCGTCCGAAAAATGATGAATGCCCCACCGCCTGCTGGTATTAAAACATATAGTTCCAATTTTTTTTTTTATAGCGCTTATGACACTTTGAGGCCAAACTTGGTTTGAAGAGTCCAGATTTTATCTTTCAAGAATTAAACAGAAATAAATGGACGCTGTTATTTAAATGGTAAATTAACAAGAAGTATTTGGGGGGGGGGGGCACTATGTTTGTCCATTTAAATATTCTGTAACAACAAGTAACTTAATGTTGTAAAATAACACTTTTTAGATTTTTATTTTATATATTTGGCTGATTATATAAATGGCTTATTTTATGGCTCTTGCTACATTAGATGTGTTTAACAGAGAGAATGAATTGATCAAAGAACTTGTGCGCTGTCCTAAATTCGACCCAGGTTTATAGCTTTCAAGACAACTAACTTTTCATAGCATTATTTAATTATTTTACTTTTAACATTAATTTAATTTAAATTAAGTTAAAAATGTATTAAAAAAATAATCAGATGTAACAATAATATATATATATATATATAAGTAAAAAAAATCACTATACATTTTACATCAATAAATTTATAGGGCAAGCTGACAATGCAATAAAGCATCTCAAAAAGCGTCGCAGGATGCTGGGGTGTATGGTCGGTGGCATTAATAGCAGGAAGAGGGAGGAGGTTCCGCCACTTTACAGATCTCATCTCCAGAAGGTTATTGATACATTGGAGAGAGTTCAGAGGAGGGCGACCAAAATGGCGAGTGGTTTGCAGGACAGAAATTATCAGGAAATGTTAAAGGATCTTAATATGTACGGCTTGAAGGAAAGAGGAGAGAGGGGATGCAATAGAAACATTTCAACTAGAACAAGAGGTCATGGTCTAAAATGTGAGGGTCAGTAAGGAAGTTCTACTTTACTCAGAAGCCAGTAGATAAATGGAACAGTCTCCCAGCAGAAGTGGTGGAGGGCAATACAGTGAGGGAATTTAGACATAAATGGGATAGACATAAAGCTTTCCTCACTATAGGACCTGACCAAAGTCCGATATGGGTTTAAACCCCTTACATCAGGAAAAATAGGTAGATTAGAATAGTTCTTATCTGCTGTCGATTTCTATGTTTCTGTGTTTCATAGAACAATGTCTATTTTCTCTCCATTAATATACAATGTTTTCTATCTCGATCTTTGTCAGTCTTTGTTTATTCCTTACTCGCAGATACATTACCTGTGCTGCGTGAGCCTGAAATCCCTCATTCAGCCTGAGCTGCAGCCTGTCCCGTGAGCGGTCCCTGAATACGCAGCTCTGGGTGACACTCGGTGCCTGCGCATGCCACTGCCGTGCCTGACGTAGCTGCTTGGAATCCAGTTTTCCATTCCATATCTCTCACTCCCACCTGCCCCTCCAATCCTAACCCAGAAACATGGGGGCTGCAGCTCAGCACGTGTTCCTAATTTAACTCGGCGTTAACGCTTTCCATCGTACAGACCTTGTGTTAACGTATAATGTGAAACACGTTGCTTCAGGGGCTATTTATACGTATGTATACATTATATCTACAGTATACTGTATACATATATATATATATATTATATATATCGGTGTGACCTCTAATTTTTTGAGTCCCTTCTACACATTTGCTCTCTTTCCCCATTGCCGGCTATTTTTGAAACACCATTGGAAATGTCTTTAATGTGGGCTTTTTGCCTTCTTCAACAAGATGGAACATTTCAACCCAAAATTACGTTACTACGTAAGAAGTTCACCTGATAAGACGCTTATATGTTGAGCATGGCGGCCATAGCTCCTTTAAAGAGGAACCGTTAAGTCTTTAGCATGGATTAACGTGACCTATAGCTTGGGTTATCACCTTGTACCTGGAACTAAAGCACTTGTTGGGGAACCTGTGCTGTCTAAATATATTTATTTTATTCTTCATAACCATTTTCCTACCAAAAAAAGGATCTCTTTCACTTCTGTCCATTTAGGAAATCTACAGCTACAGCTATGCAAGAAAATGTGATGTTTTGGGAAACGCAATGTTCTGACCATTCCTTAAAATTAAAAGCTTGAGGAGCTCAGCTCCGAGCCCAATGCCAACTGAAAGAAATCTGTAGCCTTTGAAGCAAATGCTCTGTTTACATGCTATACTGAATCATTTTAGGGCAATGAAATAGTGCTGAATTCCATTTTCTTTGATTCCTTAAACAAATCAATATGTTTCCCGCTGTAAAAGCTCATCCCAAACGCCAAAAAAACAAAGTGCTTTATAGAATAGTTGCCCAAATGAAGTACAAAGAGCGCATCTTGTGTTTAAAACATTAGATCAGTTCAGGTAACTCCATATTTGCAAAATAAATATAGAAATGATATAGAAGGATTTTTGCAAATCATACTTTTTTAAGTAAAATGTAGCACGATGTATCTAGGTCTTGTAGATGTCCAAAGATGGCGTGGATGAATGTTCATGGTGTAAAGAGGTTTTTAATACCCTTAGAGGTTCATTTATTAAATGTAGAATGTCTCTTCTTACATCGTATGGTTAAATGCCGAGGTTTTGTTAAGGTTATGTGAGTGTTTGTCCACTGAATTGTTTCACAAGCTTCTTGTTGAATACCATCAGGCCTGGATTGCCTATCAAGCCCAGTGGACCATTGGCTGATGTCTCCAAACCGCCATCACTGCCATTTGTGCTGCTCGTCTCGTCCTTTGTATGCAGCAATGGTTGGATTCATGCGATTGCACTCTTCAAAAGTGTAAGTGTCAAGCCAAATATATATGCACATAGATAACTTATCGGCTACTAGTGTTACAGTGTCAGGGCCAAATTATATCCCCGGTCCAGCTCTGAGTATGACTGAGTAGTCAATCTAACAAAATAACCCCTCACCAAACAGCATGCAGACTTCCATTAATCATGATGGCAGCGATCATACCGATCACCCATCCATGGACCTTTTTAAAGCAAATGTTTTAAGCCTTTTGCGTGGATTGGTCAAAATTCACTTAAGCCAAATAACTTTAAACTATTTTTTTTTTAGCTCTGGAGCCCCCTACTTAAGGACCGTAGATGAGGCCAGATGTCAACCGATTGACACTACACATCATGGTACATGGGTCAGCTCCTAGGGGTTAAAGATCCATTAGGATGGCGTGGCTCTGTAAGGCTTTCCCCATCGACTGAATGAAAGGAAGACACGCAAAAAGAATAAAAATAAAACATTCTCAATTACAAACCAGTCAGCTTACAGGGCAAAAAGGTGTGTCCAGATCCACTTGATACCAACTGAATTTGAAATGAAAATATAACCTTTACACACACACACATATATATATATATATATATATATACACACACACTGGCATCCTATTGAAGTTACAACTTTTTTGCATACATATGAGTCTATGTAGTAATTTAATCATAAATACTAATAATGAAATAATAACTGAATAAAAACTACCTGAAAAAGTCAAAAGGGTGAATATTAAGGCAAAAAAAAACCATAAAAAGGTGCCAGTACTGCAAAGTTTCTCTTTAAAATATTTATTTTCTTACTATGCCAGTATTGCAAGGGTTATTTTTAAAACGCATATATATATAAATTTCTAGAACAGCTTCTTTCTCTGTATAAATAGACATGCTATAATTTAGCACACTCTACTTAATTGATTGGGTCTGGATGCTTTAATTGATCTCCATGTAGACTTTTGAGGTACTTAACGTCTTAATTTAATACATTGTACACTGAATTGCCAACCGTGCGTTTTTTCAACTTTGTTAAGTCCAATTAAGGTTTAGAAAGATCATTTAATCAGATCCATTATATGTGAATAATTAACCTGGAAAATTTCAAGTGTTCCTGAAAGCTTTCACAGATCGCTAGGGATCTTAGTGTAAATAGCTACACATGTTACCATTCTTTTTACATTAAAAAGTGTTTCAAAATGTTTTTTTAATGTACAGCAGCGTACATAAAAAATCACTATTGCTAAAAATAACTTTTTTTATTGGACGAAAATTCCATTTTCGAGAAAATCAACTTCCCTTTATCAAAAACAATACGTCTAAGTGAGACATGGGAAGCACTGTATAGGGTTAAGGAGAAGGATAGCGGCTGAAGGTGGTCATACATAAGTTTAGCCAGTGTGGGGAGTCTAAGTATCGTTGTGTCCGTTAACCCCTTAAGGACAATGGGCGGTACCTAAACCCATTGAAAACAATGCATTTTGAGCCCCTACATGTACAGGCTTTGTCATTAAGGGGTTAATGGAGTGTTCAGTTTCTGGCTGGTTTCTCCAATGGAACATCACTGGATCATATACATGACATACATGACATTGGCGTAGGACCCCTTGATGTTGCATGTTTTGGTGTTGTGATGGGCAGCGTTGTCATTACAGATGTGTTGACATAGTTTGCAGCGAGATATATTGTATGGTTTGAGGTCATTTCCAATGTTTTTGTCCATTAAGCAATTTTCCATTGGCCGGATGTTGTTTTAGGTTGGGTGGTCGTCTGAAAGCCAGGATAGGTGGTTCGGGGAACATTTCTTGTAACACTGTATCGTCTGTTTACAGCCGCTGTAAATCCCTTATAATTTTGTGGATTTCCTCTAGCGTAGGGTTGTAGCCACTAATGGGATGCGTGTGGTGGGGTAGCCTTCACATTATATTGTAACAGGTGTTCCTGGGGTGTTCTCAATGCAGAGAATGCATGTTACTTCTAAGTGATTAATAGTAGGGTCTAGTAAGGGAATAAGGTGCAGAAACACCACAAAAAGACTCGTCCCATTGTACAGCTCTGTTGATTTGGATTGTGCTGTATAAATCAATATATAATTGCAATAGTAATCATTATAATAATGGTAATATAACTAGCATAGGAACAATAGGCTGATTGCAGAACAAGAGTCCTGGTGATGAAAGTATTGCCTGATAATGAATGTAAAAAGACATTATGGGGTATTATGGAGCTGGAGAGTTATTTCGGTAATTTGATGAAAACTGGAAAAAATTATATAAAGAACTAAGGTTTACCACATTCTGGTCAGGAAAGAACCGGGAGGCTGGATGCCTGGAGAGGGCTTTTAATTGTACGAGAGTCATAGTGTGTTAAGGTGCAGTACTGTCCCACTGATTCTCCTCCTTGGTAAGCGATATATCCATGAAAAATCACATAGGACTCGCCAAACTTGGGGAACTTTGACATAGTAACGGGCTAAACGTTATATGGCCATATGATGTGACGGAATCCCCAATGTTTAGCCCTAGATCATGGCTTATCAATAGTACTTGTTGAGTGTGCACTAATTCCTCGATTTATTGAGTATACTTATTGGCCATTTCAGCAGCACCCCAAGAATCTGAATTTTTATGATTTTGCTTCCCTTTTTGTTTTTTAGGGTTACTTTAAAAACTTTGTATAATATTTATGTGTAAAAGCACTGAAATCCAAACCGTGCACTCACTAAATGAATAAATCTACATGAATTTGATTCATGTGATCACCATAACATACTTTGACCTGAAGTTCTTTTGATAAAAGGTGTCTTGGAAAGAAAACAGGGATCAGAGATAAGAAATTGTAAGGTTCAGAAATTGTCTGTCTCGTTTTATTGATCAGAACAGACTGCGCGTCTGGACTTCTTTGTGTAGTAAATTATTACCTCGTAATTCACCAAATATCTGACCGCAAACACACTAATAAATCACGTATTGCTCATATTGTAAACTCTTGCTATAGCTGCAGGGCTAGAGTTTCCATGTAGGCGGAATAATTAGGTCTCTGTTGTAAATTGTGGTGCATTTTTGTTAGGCCAGATTGCACCTGATTATACGACTTTAGGAATACGCCCTTAAAGGCTGGAATGCTAAGTTGCCATAGCAGCATATTTTTTATTTTTTTGTGAGGTTGAACACCAAAAGCTGACATAGAATCTATCAGTAATCAGTTCGTTTTTTATTTAGCACCTTCAGGGGCTAAGGGGCAGAGATGGCTTTCTATTTCAAGCCAAACAGCCAATATACTATCCACCCTCTGAAACATGAGCAAAAGCATCAGATAAGAAACGTTATGGGGAAAGCTGACCATTGAAGGAGCTTAGAAAGGCTTATATGGGACATGGCAATTTGTATGGTGTTGCCGCACCATTGTTTTTCTAAAGGGACTTTTGTTCCCAATACATAACTAATGGTTGAATGGCACCATCCGTAGGCTGGCAGACTCTCCGAGTGGTAAAGCATGTGGAGGATCAGAGATCGCTTCTCCATTAGCTTTTGCTGTTGGCTCTCTTGCACTTTTGTATTGTTCAGAATGCTGGAATACCCTTTGTATCTTGGTGCAGTGTAAGCAAGTCAAGGGATCTGTATGCCAGAGGAAGATGCCTTCTAGGCCATCACAGAAGCCTTGGGGAACCTAATTGTAGGAGCTATTACTGGGAAGTATACATGCCAAGGAGACAATGGGTGGCATCTGAAATCAGGTTTTGGACACCAATCATTAGCGATGCACAAACCCTAAATGCAACGTAAATGTGCAGTGATGTAGTAATGGGCTAAGCAATGTATGGCCGTAGAATGCGATGTTTTTAAGTACTATTTGCTGCTGGTTCCTTGCTTTGGTGTTTGTTTGTTGCTACTAATATTTGGATGGTGGAAAAATGTGGATAAAAATCTCTAAAGTGGAATATTACTGCGCTTTTTGGATCGTTCAGGTCTCCCGTGACTGGCATTCTTTTTATGAAAGGACCAATTAGTTCCATATAGAGGATCAGAGCTTTGCAGTGGATCAAAACCACCCACTTCAAAGACCAGAATCCATCAAAGACTTACCCCAACCCCAGCTGAAGGACCCGGCCAGGAACATCATTTTTTTTTTTAAACGTGTAAGTGGGCTGATTATTTTTTTTATGTATATGCAATAAATTGCTACATCATTGTTTCCTGCTATAAATTTTCTGCATATATATGTGTATGTTGTGTATATATATATATATAGATATATGAAATAGTTATTTAATGGTTGTTTTTATTTCAATTTATAATATATATAATAAAGTATTTATATATTATAAAATATAATAAAGTAAAAAAAAATATTTTCTTACTGGTGGTCTGGGAGTGAAGAATAAATACGCTTCTAATATACACCTGTCAGGTTTTATACCATTATTATATATATACTCTTTACTGAAATATTTTTCTGCTTTTTAAAGGACATCGCTATGCCATATCTCATTGCTACACACGCTAACTTTTTGGATCTGAATTTTCTTTTGTATATGTATTAGTTGATCATGGGGTTGTGTATCGCCAAGGGGTGGCCGAGGTTGAATACTAAAACATGTTTCTCAATTAAATTCAGACAAGTGTAGTGTGTAACATGAACCCACTTGAGGCACAAGACCCCATTGTGAAACCAGTGGTGTCTCCAACAAAATGATTTGTGCGGCCCCGTTGCGTTGACCTTGCAATGGATTCGTGATTCATGTTGTTTATAAGCTTTGGATGTCAGTACCCAGCAAAGCAAACCACCCAGCATGAATACAAGCAAAAAAGAGTGATTAAAATGAATGAAACCATAAATCTGCCACTAAAATACATTTTTCAAACCAAGCCATCGCCAATTCATCTTTGCTTTGGATACAATGTGTTATTGTCACTTGCATTTGGAACTGTAGTGGCTTTGTGTTGTGTTGTGTAAGAGGCTCGGGCAACGTCTGGAACCACAACTGCTCTGGCCTTGAGCCCCCATCACTTGTTCCAGCAGGTGGTCTCCTGGAGCTGTCCTAGATGTTGAAGAGCTGGTGGTTCCACCAGTTGTAAAAAAAATGGGTTATCCGACTGCCACCGCTTTAGGGCTATATGACCCTCCGCACCACGGCTGGCTGCTAAACCCCGCATCAAAATATAGAATTTGATGGGAAATATGTCATCCGATACAGTGTAACCCTTTCCTGCCCAAGGCATTTCAGTGGCAGAAGTAAGCATACATTACATTTTTACCATGTGTGGGTTTATTTAAGATGGTGATTGTACCCACACAAATTGTACATCCTTTTTTACTGGAAAAATAGGGCTTTGACAATCCTAGACAAAATAAAAATTGTGTGTGCAGGTATGTCCAAGAACTATACTTGAATTATCAATTATCATAACTAAATCAATTATTTTTGCAATTGCGCTTAGTTTCTTCTACACGGTAGGTGCCACGTATGAACAATGACCACATATATTTTTCAGCACCGTATCCCACATATGACTTTTTTATGTTCTAGACCCTCCATCCCTTACATAGTACCCTATAGGGTAGTACTCCTTAACACTGCTGGCTAAGGAGGGTTTGGGGGTAGTGAACTGGAGGGGGCTATAATGTCTACATGTAGTCCTATGGCAATGGGATGTAAGGGCTTTTTAAAATGTATTTATTTTTATTATTATCTGCACTTTTTTTGCAACCTTTAGGGATCTCTTGCACATCTCATTTATGTATTGCTTATTTATTTTTTTATTTCAGTGTCAATCGATAGAAAGGGCACGTCAACATTTGCATTAAAATAAGAATTAACTTCATTAAGGAATGTACCAGTGATATAGGGTCTGGGGCAGCGCATGCGCTGTGGACCTTTTTGGTTGGTGCCTTATAATTTCTCTGCTGTGTACCCCCCAGACCCCAAGTCCCTCCTGGGACTCAACTGACTGTATGAATGACGAACCATCACCTAACATGATATAAAAACCTTAGCTATGGAGGTGGCCTTTTGACAGCAGGCGAAGAACAATGCAGCCTGAAAACTACTGCCCTCTACTGGCCATAGCAAAAACAGTTAATCACCTAGTAGCCTCTGAATGTAGCATGCTATGCCTTCTCAAGTTGTATTATTGATTAAGAAACTGATATATATATATCATATTATTATTATATATAATATTGTCATAAAATATTCAAATAGCTTACAAATAATTCAGTGCTATGACTGCGGAGAATGAAAGGTCCAGCTGTAAAGAGAAGGAGCCTTTCAAGGAACCTGCCAAGTTCCCATCTATTCAACGGCAAACCACGGGTTTCTTGGGTAAAATGATTAGAAGACTTAAGGCCATAACTGAAACAATTCTGTTCGTGTCAAATCTGATAAAAAACCATTGTTTCTAATACTTTGCAACTGTAGAATTTTAGAGCAAATGTTGCCAGTCTTCGGCTTCGTAAAGAAGGTCCTAGCACCCTAGCTCATCTGTAGCGGTTGGTTTTCAATTTAAATACAATTTATAAAATACATAAAAAAAATAAAATATAAAATAAAAGAAACAGAAAACAGGATAAAAAAAAAGAAAAGAAAAGAAACAGGATACTGTCTGCTGTGGACTCTCCGTCATGGATTTATGAGAGTTTTGAGGCGGTGAGACATTAAATCACATTGGGTACCAACACCCCTTAATCAGAATACAAGATTTGCTGCAATCTATAGTCATGGATCAGCGTTCCTTCAAATATCAGATACCGGGCCAGCCATCTCCTATCTAATCCCGAGAGCTAGGTAATTATCACTGGCAGGACAGGTGTAGGACTCAACAGGGAGCCCAGTACAAGGGTGATAATAATCCACAGAAACTTATTTTTTTACTTTTATTTGGGATAAGGATCTTCTGTTTTTTACCCGCTGGACTTGTTCCCTGTATTGTTCCCAAATAGCTGACAAGGGCCATCTCTAACCGGATGGCTGGAGGACATTGCGCTGCCCAATACACACAGTTAGTGGAAAACGAGTTTCATTCAATTATCACATCAGGCGTTGCTGTTTTGTGTCTTCTTTACAGCCTCAGAAGGAAGTGGGAATATTTTTACAGTTGCTGCCGTGAAACGTATTGAAAGACATCATTTAGTCATAGATAAACGACATGTGTTTTTATTGGCACCTTTGTCTAGACAGTGGGCGAAAGTGAGTATGTTCTCGTTGGTGTTCTAATCGTGCAACCACAAGCAGCAGCAGCAGCGATCTCAAGCACATACATGCAGCGTTGGGTTTAAATGTTCTGGAAATGTACCTTTTGAAAGCCTGTGCTTTTCGTATTTACCTAGCGCTGAATTATGTCCCCATTTGGAGATACTCTCTCGTCTTTGTCTTTAGAATTAGATATACTGTTAACATAAAATGTATCATTGTAGTGCATGTTTTGTGTCTGTGTATGCTAAGTATGTTTTGACAACATTACATATGCAGCACTTATTTCCAGACCCCTCATACATGAAACATGAAACATGAAACATTTTATAGTTGGCCGAACACATCTTCTGCCATGTGAGGCCCTAGTCACAGATGGTGACGCCCAACATGGTTAGCAAGACTCCTAGGGGTTGTATAGTCGATAGCCGCTGGAGTGGGAGAGATTTGCTTGGTTCTTTAGATTCTATGGATATTGTCACATTTGGTGCGACGGGGCAGAAGGTTGATGGTCCTTTGAAAGAGTGGTCAGCAAATGAGGGACATCATTTACTTTTCCTTTTTACCGGATTTCAATGAGCATCAGACAGCAAGCATGGAACAGAGAACCACTCAATACTAAGCGACAACAACAGCCCAGGTGACCTAATCACAGGAAGCACTCCATGCTTCTGGCAGGAAGTTCCCATGGAGCAAACCATTTGAGTCAGGAAGGGTGGTGGAATCTTTTCTCCTTGGTTCCCTTGCAGTCTCTAATCCCAGACAGGCACACAGGGGCCCGCCAGATCATGGGAACACAATCAGTTGGGAAAGGGGCAGCTGAGTATGGCCCCCTGGGGATGTTTTGACCTTGGGCTACCTCTTTCTAACTGTGATAAAGACAGCCCTGGCTGGACCAATGTAATACTTTCAACACTCCGAAAAAGGGCACTTTGCCCATAAACCTATGTGGGTCTTGGATACACTTGATCCACAAATCTCGTTACTGAAAATGCATTTATATGTAAAACAAATCCATTTCAGCCTGAAAATAAAGAGGCTGGGTGCTGAAAATCTGCTAAGGAGGAATCTTGCTGAAATTGTGCCAAGAGTGGAATCTGTCAGGCTAATTGTTGTTACGTTTAGTTCTGTTTCATCAAGCAAACTGCTGAGCCATCAAAAAGGGAGCCAACTAAGTTTTACAGAGAATCCGAATAAATATTTATACAGGAAATATTTGGTTGCAACTGAAATAAAAAGAGAAACATATCCACCTCAAACGTCTCTGCGAGAAATGTAGAGACAAGCATTTAAAATATGGTGACCACATGTCATAATCCAAAAGCTCAATGTGGATTTAGTGATGTCCTGCTCTTGGTAAAAGTTGACATTGACCTATGGATGGTTTGGGCCACCAGCAACGTATATTCTTATGTATCACCAGACAGGTCCACAAGGGGTGTTTGGATCCGTAGCTCTATGACCAGAATATCTTTTGTGATTGAGTGACCACCAACATTTCAGTTATCAAAATCTTTGTTGGTGTTGTTGGAGGCAGGGAGTGGTGGAGGCATAGGAAAGGTTGGACACAAGGGACACTTGCTTCTCTCACCCAAAGAGCCACACTCAGCTTTGGAGTGTTGTGAATAGATGTCAGGGATCATCAGCACCATGGTAATTCCCATAACAAAGGGTGTCCTCTCCAACCCACGCATCCCGCTAGTCAATTATGGTCTCCTGATGGCATAAGAAACCTCCAGCATTCTAGAGCACCTTGAGGGGGATTTGCAAGAGAGTTGCCACCGGCACCCACCGGTCCTGTACTTCTCCTAGCAGCTTCCTAACTGATCTACTGGTTCTGATCCGGCTTGTTTGGGACCATTCCCCTGGATACCTGATTTGGCTTGCAGACTGTGTCCTTCTGTTACCGACCTGGCTTGCTTGACCGCCTCTTTTGCCTGATGGCTTCCTGGCCAGTGGATTTCTGATATACGTACTCCCATATTTTAAACTAAAGGGCACAATTACATAGCATTATTTAGTGCATTAAACTGTAAAATGTGTGATATGGAAGAAGACAGATCTGCTTCTAGTGCCGTGCTGTTGATTTGCTTAATTTTACATTTAGTAATCCAGTGGTCTTACTAGACACTTATTGACTTCACTACATTTTACAGTTTCTCATTTGCATCAAATTAACAAGGGGATTGTGTCATATTATCCACATTCTAAGGAAGAGCAGCAGAAATGTGTAACAGAAACTAAGAACAAAAGAATCTTTCAGTGACATCAGTTATGGCAACGATTTGTTGGCAGTTCTCCGTTCCGAGTTATTTCAGAAAACTATTTAGAATTGTTCAGGGTGTACTGAGGAGCAATGTTATGGGATTCACACCCTTAACGAGCTGGACTGTAGATGCTGACAATATATACATTATTTATTAACTATAAAATAAGACTTTTTTATGAAAATGATATTAAGTGAACTACCAAGCTCAAGGCTCATTGAAAAGTTGATGCCATATTGGTACACAGGTCTCCAAAGCTCTCCTATGATCTAAGTTTTAGAAGTTAATGTGCACCAAATTCTTATGTTATGCTATTTTTTCATATTACAAAAGATTGTGTGCACTAAAATGTATGTATGGGTAAGGTGTATAGTGTTAGAAAGTGGGCGGTTTTGTGTGTGTATGTGTGTATGTGTAAATGTTACAGCTGCCCTGCAATCATCATTCCTCCCATCATACCCCCCACATCATAATTCATTCACAGCCCCCACCACAATAATTATCCCCAACCACCAAAATTTTCATTCCCTACCATCATCCCCCTCCATCTTCATTCCCCCTAACATAACTTCTCATCATCTCCATACCCCCCAGCATTATTTTCCCATCATCTTCATACAAGCATATTATTTCCCTTATCTCCCTGTCCTTGGCCATTGAGTCTGGCAGTCTGTGGCGCAGTCTTCCTCTGCGCGTCTGCCAACGTACATCACATCTACAGCGCAGCATTGACTAGGCATTACCCAAGGCAATGCCGTCAGCTGTCCCCCCAACGTATGGGGGGCCCTTTGTTCTGCTGCATGTCTCTTTTCTACTTATGAGAAATAATAGGTCAAAAAGGATACAATAAAATCAATGTTTTCTCTTGTGAGACAAAATTGCATGTTTGGCAGACCTCTGGAATCATGGTAATTTATTTTGTGGGTTTTTTTTTAGAAGATAATTTTTCAAAAGGGAGAATGTTGAGTCCATAAATTTAATTTGCAATTACAATTGTAAATCAAGTTCTTAAAAGCTTCACAGAGAAGAAAAGATAAACAATGAAGTTTCAAAGACCCGCCAACCAGCGATGATAAAAAAAACAAAACATAAACATAATAATTTTTTATACGAGAACCAGACTTTTCCTTCATTTAATTATTTGTAATGTCAGCAAGGAAAAATGCCAGTGATGTGTCATGCTTTCAAAGACAGCTGTATCTTCAATGGGTTCCTTGCGGAAAGTTTAATATGATAGTCATC
>VKOC01026141.1:0-26552 GCA_009364415.1 Spea multiplicata
AGGAGTTCTGGATTTCTGTCAGTCAGGGGGGCCCAAGAGTTGCCGAACGGTCGTCTTCAGCAACCGCTCGGCACCCCTTGGGCCCCCCTGACTGGCAGAACTCCAGGGCCCGGTCGCAGTTGCGACCCCGGTAGTTCCGCCACTGCTAAGACCTCAGAGTTAGAACACAAATAGATAGCTGCCTGAAAGTGTTATATTTTGAAAAAACTAGATAAGAAAAAGGGGGTGCAATATTTTGAAAATGAATTTTTAATATGATACTAGTATCAAGAATGTGTGACTTCTCCTTTGCAGTGTCCCAGACTTCCAGCTTTTTTATATGTCAATATAATCTATTCAGATATATTCATATTGACCATATACATTAAGTAGAACCCATACATTGCTAGATTAAATTAAATGAAGCGCGTGAATTATTTTCGCTAGCCGGCACGGGGCTGCCAATAAACCTGACACCTACAATTTACATGCTATAGGCCAGTGTTTGACAAGTGCTGCCTGGCAGTTTGTGAAATTCGTGCACAGCCATCATTAGATTTTTCTTTACATGAATTTCCTAAATGGCTAGGCAGATTTTCCCTTGAGGGTGGGGTATCTGGATTGCCTTTTTTAACAAGTTCTTATTAACAAAACAGTTATGGTCAAAATAATTGGCACCCTTGAGTATTTTGTACATCATGTGAAAAACAGCACGGGAACCATTTAAAATGGAAACATTGTCATGACATTGGCATCTTTTTGAAGAAAAGAAGAACTAGTATGTAATTGATGTGAAATTAGATTCATCTTCGATACATTTTCAACGCCCCATGGCTTAAATTACCCTGTACCATAGCTGCACACTAAACCAAGAAGGACTTTACGAACAAATACCAAGGAAGACCCCATTGCTGAAAGCGAAACACAAAAAGGCTTGAGTGATCCTTGCCAAAACCTACCTAGCAAAAACAGCAATCACTCTGGCAAAAAAAACCCAAAGTAGAGCCCCTTGGCAATGCAGAAAAGCAGTATGATTATAGGCAACAAAAAATGCTAATCAGGAACAGAACACCTTACCTATAGTTAGATAGTTAGATATGGTGGATCTTTCATTTTGTGGAGCTGCTTCACTGTCTCTGGTAATTGGAGGCGTTAAAAGTATTAATGGAATCTTTAAATTAGATGATATCCAAGAAATTTTACAGTAAAATGTGCCATCCAGTGTCAGAAACTTAGGTATCAAAGTAACTTTTGGTAATATCCAAAGACGCAAAAGAATGGTTGGAAAGGAAAATGGACTGTTTTAGATTGGCCATCAATGAGTCCTGATCTCAATCTGATTGAAAAGCATTGGAAAGAGCTGAACTTTGGGAAAAGGATTCCTGCAAACATTCAAGAGCTTGAACAAATTACAATTTGAAGAGTGGAAGACACTGCCAGCAGACAGGTGCAAGACTGTTACAAGAAATGTTTGCAGGCTGTTATTGTTGCCAAGTTTTTTGCAACCATATATTAAGGAACTGCTGTCCAACTCATATGTTATGTTTCTTCTATGAAATCTCTACATGGCAGTTGAAAAAGCAACTTTTCTTAAATACCTTTGGTCATCCCATTAAAATATGTCAATAATACTGGGTAGGACCATAACTGTTAATATTTATGGTCTACAGTCATGTAATTTGTTTCCGCTACACACTTGCTGCTTTTTTCATCCTTGCTAATTGTTTCTTTGAGAAACATCAGCCATTGTGCAAGACAATGGTGGGACTACCTTATAAACAAAATTTGAAGCTACTTAGGGTCCCCGTTGCCAGTGGGTTTATGCAAATCACATGAGATTAATACCATTTCCCAAGCTGTTTCCTGGACACTGTTTGACATGTGTCTAGGGAGTAATGAGCGTGGGTTATCTGTGATACGTAAAATTATTGGTTTAGGAGAATAGAGAGGAAAGAAAGAAAGAAAGAGAATGCAGAGGAGAAATAATAATGAAAACACAAAAAAGAGACAAGAGGGAACCATAAGGAGGGAAAGAAAGGGGATGACAAAGGGGGCAGAGAAAAGTAGAGATCAGAAAAGAAGGAAAGAATAAAAAAAGGAGAGAAGGGACAAGAGAGTTGGGAGCCCTTTTAACTATTAAAATTAGCAAACTCACTCACAATATTATTGCTCCAGGCAGTGACAAGAATGTGGGTTATCTCTATAATTTAACACATGCACACCTCAATACTGTGGCTCAGCCTACTGCCATGTGCTCAAATCACATCAACTCTCGTCACCACCCATCTAGAGACCCCTTGCAGAATTTGACAACGGCCATCAGCCCAGCATTTCCTGACTCAGTAAGGTAAATCCAGAACCAAGGACACTAAAACATTTGAAAGTGCAGTCTCGTTCAATAATTTCCTAGACTGGAGTGTTTTAATAAATTATGTACCCATTCTGGGCTGTTTATGTTTCCTGGATCCTAGTAATTTTTAGAATTCATTTACAAAGCACTTATTTCAGAAATGCTCAAGTACTTCATTCAATATTTGTAGAATTAAACATTTTAACCATAGACCATGGGTTTCTTTTTCTGCAATTCTGGTTATTTCATATAAATAATAAATGTTTTCTCCCTGTAAGTTAGGAAAGAGTCATTGAGTCAACTGATGAGTAAATGGAAATAAATTGATCTGTATTCTCTCTCTCTCTCTCTCTCTAAATATATATATATATATATATATATGTTAAAAACACCTGGATGACCTGGATGTCAATGCTTGCCAAGATTACAATTAAAAAATAATTAAAAATGAAATGAGATTTAAAAAACAAAACAAAAAATATATATTGGCATGGGCATAACTAAAAAACGGGGCCTGGTATAACATGTCCCACAGTGCCACCTTTCTCCAAACAGTTTGCTTGTGAGTGCCTTTACCAGAAGCAGCTTATCAGTGCCATCATAACCCCCCAAAGAGCTTGTCAGTGCCCCCAAAGTAGCTGGTCTGTGCCATCATTTAGCTCAAACAGCTTGGTTGTGCCATCATTACCCTCAAAGAGCTTGTCTGTGCCTTCTTTGCCTCTTGCCCCCATTCCAACACATCCGTACTCACACAGACAATTACACATCCATGCCCACAATTATACATGCTCACATACACTTATGCATGCACATTCATGCTCACAAACATACATACAGGACATATATGCAAACAAACATACATACCTCCCACGCTTACCTCTCACCACTCCTGCAAAAGAAACTTGGGATGTGCATAAGGTTATTTTAGTGAATAAATCAGTACTAGGGGCTTTTTGGCATTATTGTTTGAATGTTTATATTTGCTTGGTAGCTACATTTCAACATCGGCCATGTAAGCTTACCAGATGAGCATGCTTTTGTTAGAAAGTTGTCAAATAATTACGAATCAGAAACTAGGTCATGTTGTGCCTTTCCTTTTCCACTAACAAAGCTTCATATGCTAATAAGGGGACAGATCATTCATTATATATTTTTTGAAATATTGTTCTATGTTGAAGGGCCTGCATGTAAATTAGATAAGTCTTGACATGGGTCTAATAGCAAACTGTATTTGAAAACCAAATGTAATTACCCCACCTTAACCACTTTGCAACATAGGATGTTTTAGTACATCTTAGAAGAGCAATTGCTTAGCATCAGAGGACATACTATTATTATTATACAGGTTATGTGCCTGATCATCCTTCTGCAGCTAATCACATGTAGTATGGTGAGGAAAGTATCATGGATTTGCTGCTGATTGTGCCTCATCCTTTTTTGTGTGTGTGTGTGGGGGGTGCCACATACAGGGTCCGTCCCGGGTGCCAGATACTTTAGATACACCCCTGGCCTCATGATCAAAAAAGTAAAAATGTTATCTGTCCCTTTCCCCCTGTTGGTGCTAAACTGGATTACAGTACCTTTCTATAACATTACAATGAGGGAACGCACTTAAACGGCAATTATACAGTACTCTGAAGTGGGTATTTTGACAAGTAGACTTTCATTTGTGGACTTATGGAAGGTGTAATTTGGGCCTCTGTTAGGTGATGAGTACCTAGAAACATAATAGTTGCCAGGGTGCATATTTTACTTGGAAACACCCACTTGTTATTGGTGATGGAGTTCCACAAGAGAACAATGTGTGCTTTTCTGGAATCCATAAAGAAATCATATGAGAGCAATCAAAAGATTTTCACAAGACATCTGGATTGTGTGACTCATTTTGTCCAACATAATTAGTCATACATTTGTTATGAAGTCTGTATGAAGTATGAAGTATTTGGTAAAATACTGTTATAGGAGTAAATGTGTGAGTGGTTAGGAGTTTGACATTCTCTGTTTGATAGGGGTCCCCAAAAAATCAAAAACTACTCTGACATATGTATATAAATATATATATTTTTTTTTTGCGGAGTAACTAAAACGAGAAACTGTTAAATGTTCAAGAGTTACTTGATTAGGGAACATTGGTTGAAAGTAGAGGCTATTGATAGTTGTATGTCTTCAGCTGATTCCAAGGACAAATCAATGGCTAAAGGGCTTGTAGTAACAGAACCTTAAATGCCTCATTAGTCTGTCCTTGGCTGACACAAGGCAAAACAAAAATGAATATAGCAGCATGCATCAACCTTTACCTATAGATGAAGGAAAGCACAATATCATACTAAAATATGTATACCTATAAACTAAAGTTATCTTTTTATCTGTATATCAAAAATTCTGTGGTTAGTCTTGTGTCTAGAATACTCAAAACAAATTGTTGGTAATAATGGGATTATTAATAATAGAGGATTTAAAAGTGAGGTCCTTGGTACGCCATCATATATGCTGTTTGTGAAGAACTACACAAAATGCTGATATGGTGGGTATTACTAGAAGAAACTATAAACAAAAACAAAAAATAAAATATAGGGCTGCAACTAATGATTCTTTTCACAAATGATTAGTTGGTCGATGATTTTTTTGATTAATCGATTTTCGATCAATCGTTTATTTATTTGGCAGACCGGAGGGAGGGAGTTAATAAGGGGAATGGGGGAGTTAATGATGGGATTAGCGAGAGACTGAGGACCAGATCAGACTGAAGGCTGGGAGGGAGGAATAGGGAGTTTAAGTTAAACTTTAACTTTAAAACAATAGTGCGTGCTGTATCCTGACCAAGTAATCGAACAACCAAGGACAACGATTTTCATTATCCACTATTATCAACTTAGTCCACTATTCACATTAGTCATTTTAGCCCTAATAAAATGTAATCTTTATTGTAGCATTACAATCGGAATATAAGATACATAGAAAGTAGACATATAGTAACACCGATGTTTTTAAAAGAAGCTCACATATCTGACATATGTCCTTCACTTGAAGGTCCTGCATGGCACTTTGTTGAATTTGAATTCTATATAGTATGTAGAGCACTATTTGTCTATTTTTACAAAACCACAACTGGACACCTGTTATTTCCCAAATGTGGATTTTTTGGTTTTTTTTCTATGAATAGATTGAATACAGACTCTCTATAATCAATAAATGTTTACTTTGTTGTTCAGTATGTCTTGCGTGATGTCACTTGGCTATTAATTCTATACACATGTATGCTTCTGTGTTATTTAGATTTATTGATAGTAGTTGTTTACTATTGACACTAGCCATGTGATCATTTGTTTGATATTTCTAATCTTCTCAGAACCCAATAGGTATAGTCTCTTTGTTTCCCTTGAAATCACAAAACCTGAAATATTATATTCTACTATATAGTCCTTTCTATTCTCCTATTTACCACTAACTATAACTACTAAAAAGATAGTTACAGTTCATTATAATATTTAACATACTACTGGGTTTGTCACTAGATCAATAGCTGGGGCAAGAATTGTTTAAATCAAATATTGCAAACTGAAAACACATGAATCACAATGCAATTATACTGAAGCAAATATGTTATACTAACTTGCAGGAAAAGAAATGCAGTTATCACTGATGACTCCCAAATGGTTATGTATTGTATCCAGAAGGCCATATGCAGTATTCCTAATGTTATATTTTTCACTATACTTATCAATATACTTTCTATTAACTGCACAAACTCAACCTACATAATACATAGATATGTTTCCAATACACAAGACCCACGATTTGTCGAGTGAGGTCCCAAGACAATAGGAACAATTTATTAATACAAGAAATAAAAACATTTGGTGGGATTTTTTGCAATAAAGGGACAATCTAATGTTCCTGACACTCCTAATATAGATGTATATTAAAATACTCTGTGGGTACATTAACCCCTCAAGGATGGTTTTTTAAGATTTGTACATGGCTGTTTTAAGGTTTCCAAGATGTATTTCTTTCTTATTTAGTGTACTCATATAAATGATATATTGTTTTTTTCAGGACAAGAAGGGCTTTCTTTAGATACCATTATTTTGGTCATATCATAGAAACATAAAATTTGAAGGCCCATCTAATCTGCTAATTTTTCCTGATAGAAGGCAGTTAAGATACAATTTGCTTATACCTCTTCTATGAGGCACTGTGTTGAATGCCTAACTGAAATCTAGATAAGGTATATCACCAGCTCCTCCCTGGTCTATTATCTTAGTTACCCAGTCCAAAAAAATAAACTAAGTTTGACAGGACCTTCCTGTAGTAAACAGAAGTAGTGCTGTTTCTGATCATGCAAACCATTTACTTCCAGATATTTAACAATCCTATCCTGTAGCATGGTTTCCATTCATTTGCCAACTATTGACGTAAGGCTTACTGGTCTGTAGTTGGCCAAGTCTTCCCTCCTACCTTTTTTTGTAGTGGTTGTACTACAGTTGCCAACTTCCAGTTCTCTTAACTACTTCTGCAGTTAGTTGATTCTCCACTTCGGTCAAAAGACATTGTTCCAGCAGTCTTGTTGTTTGTTCAGATGCAATTTTGCAAACCTAAGCAGTGCTGCTATGTTCTTTTTAGAGAGGAGAGGCTTTCTTCTGGCAACCCTTACAAACCAACCATACTTGTTCAGTGTCATGAGCTTTAACATTTAACATACTAACTGAGGCTATAGAGGCTGAGATGTAACTTGTTTTTCTTTTTGCAATTTCTCTAAGCATTGCACGGTGTGACCTTGGGGTGAATTTGGTGGGACGTCCACTCCTGGGAAGATTGGCAACTGTCTTGAATGTTTTCCACTTTTGAATAATCTTTCTCACTGTAGAATGATGGACCTTAAATTGTTTGAATATTGCCTTATAACATGGAACTTCCTCTTTAATAAATTGTTCCTATTGCCTTATAACCTAGATTGATGGCCTTCTCTAATACATCATTGTGGATGTATTTCCTCCTTGGCATTGAGTTAACACAAATACCTGTGCCAGACCAGCAAACTGCTTAAACGTCACGTTTTATATAGGTGGTCACACTTGCTGATGATCAATTAATCAAGGGCATTTGATTAGCAGCACCTGTCTGCTACTTAGCATCTTAATTCCTATGGAAGCAATGATGCTGTACTTAGTTTTTCCACACGTGGCTTCTCCATTTTGGCTTTATTTTTGTTGAATAAATTATGACATGGTGTAATATGTTGTTTGCTGTTCATCTGAGGTTGTATTTACCTAATTTTAGACCTGCTAAGGAACAACTGGTTGTTATTATGTTCTGATGTGTTAAACCATAGAATTCAAAGAGGGTTCACTTTCTTTTTCACACAACTGTATATATCTAAAAAGGTTTTATCACCTTTTTTGTTAACATGGCAATTTTCTCATCAGTGTGTGCTTTGGCTCAGCTAATAATGCACCTTGCCCCCTTAAGCTTAGCTTTAAATTTGCTCTCATCTTCCTCATTTTGAATCTGTTAAAAGTATATTTGCCACATTTCCTTTTTGTTTTAGTCTTCCAGTTTAAATGCAATGATCTGATGCCTTTAGCAGGATATCTCTTAAATAGTTTCTAGACTCCATCTAAAAATGTCCAGACCATAAATGACTCTTCCACAAATCTCTCTATGAAAGAAAAATCCATGTTTCTAAAATCAAAAACCTTGGTTTTAGTGTAGTTCAATGTAACCTCTAACCTTATCGTAAACCGCCCTGATTGATGATCATTGGAGTCCAAATATTTCCTACAGTGACATCCGACAGTGACATCCCTATTTGTAAATACCAAATCCTGCATAGCTTTTTTCCATGTTGACTCTTTTTCTAACTTCTTCAGACTCAATCCCTATAAGGAATTTATGGTTGTTTCTATTCCTGGCTGACCCTGGCTGTTTTTTTCCCAATCCTACATCAGGGAGATTAAAAAATTAACATGTATCCTGGTATGCCAACATATCAGTCATTTTGCTCATTGTACCAGGTCCCTGTAACCATCACTAAATCCACATTATCACTTGTTATCGATGCAGTAAGTAGAGGGATCTTATTCCCTAAGCTATAGGCATTTTTACACATCACCACCAAGCTATTTTTAACATATGTGTCACAACATGTTGTGGTTTAGCTTTTTTTAAATCTATACTGATTCCACCATTTCTTTTCCAACTTCCTAAAGCTAAGCCCTGACCTGAACTTCCCCTTTTAATGCAACTTCACCCTCCCTCTACATTTAAGTTACAAATCTCTTCCAACCCTCTAACCATCTTCTCCCCCAGCACCGCAGCCCCCCATTGAGGTGTAGCTCTTCCCTGCGAATATCTAACCAGTTCTCTAAAACCCAAATCCCTCCTTCCTATACTGCCTTCACTGCCACACATTTATCTCCCTAAGCTACCACTTTCTCCCTAGTGCAGCATGTGGTACAGGTAATATTCCTTTCCTGAATATGTCACCTAGTGCTATCAAATCTTTTAATAATTTACTATTAAAACATTAAATATGGTAAAAAATTAAAACAAAAAGCAAATTTTTATTTGAAAACTCTTTAACCATCTAGAAAAGCTAATGAAAAAAAAGTTATAGGGCAATAAGTAGCGCATTGCTTTTTCCAAAACATTTTTTTCAAATATGGTAATGTCTGGTAATTTGGGGGCTAAAATGCCACATATGTGAGGTGTGCATTTTCCAGTTTGGAATTTTGACATCCTGGGCCCATGTCCTATTTGCGACAGTTTTGAAGCTGGACAATTCAAATTTCCCCATCAAACCATATATATTTTTTGAAAACTAGATATCCCAGGGTATTTCAAATGGTGGTATTTCCTCAAACTCTTTCCATGCAATGATTTTTTGGGAAGGTGCAGTGCTAACTTTAGGAATAAATATTTTATTTTAAATTTTTTTGGACATTTATTTTTTACATTTTCTTGAAACTTGATAATCCCCCTTATGGTGTCATGGTGAATCACAGAGGTCTTTTTTCTGTTTATTTTATAATATTTTTTTATTTCATTTTCACATTTTCTGAGAGGCAGATCTCTTTTTTGTGTTGCTAAATGCCGTGCTATTGCAGCATTGCAGCAACACCAACTGAGCTTAGGAGACAATCGTTGATCAATTTTATTAAGCAGCTGGCCACCACCATATTGAATATGGTGAATGTGAAGACACAATTCCCCTGCCACTTTTTTGGTGTTGCTAAATGGTTCAATTTCGAGGAATTGCAGCAATACCGTGAAGAAAATAATTGTTAATCGTTAGACACGTCATTGGTTGTTAAGGGGTTAATATGCATTCTTCAAAAATGAATCTAAAATAAGAATAAAGCACTTATCTGGCAAAAAAGTTGCAGTTCTTCCTACGGGATCTGACTGTTCTTGTCAATGATTGGTTGCTCCAAACCGTGGCAGTGGCTGGAGAGTGTTCCCAATTAAACCAATGGAAGGATTTTCCACACATATTCACTGTAGTCTTAAGCAGCATTCAATCGAGCTAGTGCCAAAGCTGACTGGACATGAGTGTGTCACATACAGTGAGATATGTTTGGAGGGACTCATCTTCTGCAAGGTATTTAGCTGGGCATGGTTAAAGGGCCAAATCCATTTGAAGAAGACGAAGGACCGACTGAGTTATTGTATACATTTAAGTGCCTGTTTGCTGACAATGCATAACTTTACAAAGAAATAGGGGAGACATGGCACCTTCTGGCAGGTAAGGCCAAGTGACCTTCCCCTCGCTGGCCCTTTGAATCCCCTCATAACATGCACTCATTCTCACACGAACATGCACTGACTCTAACACACACATACATACTCGCTTCAACATCACACACCCCATCACTTTGTCACACCTCACACCCGTACCTTGCCTATAGCTACTGCTACACTGGGCAAGCAGCTGATCTTTCAGCATGGATCATGGGGGGCGGGGTGTTTGAAATAGCAAAAACAGCTAAACAAGAACTGCAGAAATTTTAAGACATTCTCGCGAAGGGTACAAAAATAAAATCAGCCATTGACACGAAGAGGTTAATCTTACATTATTATTTATTGATGTATATAGCGCAATCATATTCCACAGCCCTTGACAATGTGTAAAGAAGACATTACAGGTAGTGCATAACATAAACATAACCAGTGGGCCAGAGAGAAAGCATGGTGCAGAAAGTAAGCATCCAAAGGTAAGTTGCTTAATTTTTCAAAAATGTAATTTTTTAACACAACAGCTGTACAAAGCTTTTAAATTCAGTACAATTTGCCTAATTGTCTTCTTATTGTATTAAATTTATCTCTAAAAATTCTGCCCTGCTGGTTGCTCTGGGCAGCTTAGTAGATTTATTACAAAAGGACTTTTGTTAATACAGCTAAATGGTAGATTGTTGCAGATTATTAGTACCAGTAAGTGCAAGGGCTTTCTCGCTTTCTCCTATTGAAAGCAATGTCTTTATTGTCTTGTTACCCACAATTCTGTATTTATGGATTACATTATGGCTGCTTTTTAGAAAACAATATATGTTTAAACTAATCCAAATACATGCGTATGTGCTTTCATAAAGGGACATGAGATAAACTATCAGTCTCTCCTATATAAAAGGCCATTTTACTATATTTATGTTATTTTCTTTGTGTTGACAAACCTATTAGAAAACAGTATTGCAGCTCATATTAGGAGGATGAAGGGAGCCTCCACGTCTTCTCTTTATCAGTCTGTCTATGATTGGCCCATAAGAACAAATGCAACTTTCTAGCTGTGTCATCTCAAGCCCTGGCAATGGACTTTCAGATATGTACTGATACGCATTGGAAAAGTCTACTTAATGTAATTACCTTAATATGTAGAATATATGAAATGTAGGATGCAGTGTATTTTGTTTTGCGTTTTTTGGATATAATCACACAGATGACAGTAGATTTACGTCTGACCATAGGGTGAGTTTTTTTAGTTACAAAATGTACCTTTTTCCTGGTTTAAAGATCACATATTTATGTACATTTTTGGAGCATGGAGAAATGCTGCTCAATTACCCAGTTAGAGACCAATTTTCCTGCCAGCATCTTAAATAATAATGTTCAAAGCCATTACAACACGTGAATTGCAAGTAATATTTGTGACAAGTACTGGATGTTTCAAATAAACCCACATTACAGTCATTGTTATTAATGGTGTTTTGAGGAGCGTAATGTCATTTATAATTCTTCTATACTTTATATACCTCTCAAGTGTCAAACAGACCTTTTTTCCACCTCGCTTTTCTCGCTTTTCCACCCCCCAGCCCTTGCTAAGTCCTCCCCCTTTCCAGTGGCACAACGTAGAACCGATGGGTTGAATCCTAAACCCAGCTTCAAGATACTGTATAATTACATCGAGATCCTGTGGAACCTCTCCATGCATAAGCAGCATTGTATGTATATGAGAGGATACTTGGTGCTGGTAAATGACAAATTGGCCGTATTGGCTCGATTATAAGCCGCACCCGATTATAGGCCGCACCCTTAAAGTTTGGTGCTATTTTAAAGAAAAATTTATTTTAAAAAAATACACGAGTGGAATAGTTAAAAGTATTTTATCTAATGAACCGGAATACATGTATTTGAACATTTTTGGTATCTATTATGCAGTTAGTCAGCATATGTTATATACAAACTTGAAATTTGAAAAAAACAATATCTATTTTAAGGTCCCTCCCCTTAATGCATAATGCACCTTACTTATAGAGGTGTCCCTCTGCCCCGAGATATTCCACTCAGCTCCCCAGATATACTTTATGCCCCAGATATCTCCCCAGATATGCCACTCTGCTTCCTAGGTATGCCACTCTGCCCCTCCTCCGACTTACCAATACATTCCCAAACTCCATGATATCTAGTGGGGGCAGCCGGTGCACATCTGCGTGATGTGTGTAGACAACCTCTGCCGCTGCTCGCCACTTCCGCTGGGGCTCCTATGCAGGTGCTCCGTCATAGAAGCCCTGGAGGAAGTGACGGCAGCAGTGGATTTCCCCTGCAGCGCTGCCTGGCAGCTGGCGAACATCTATGTGATGCCCTCAGACAACCTCCTTCATTGAAGCCCTGGCGGAAGTGCCTGCAGATTTCCACCAGCTGCCAGAGAGGAGGATCCCCAGCAGAGCTAAATGAAAAGGAAAAAACACCTGCCCGGTGTCCCGGATGTCAGGCGATACGAATTGTGCACCCCTGCACTACAGCCCAATTATAGTCCGCACCCTAGACTTAAAGTGTGTGGGGGGGGAAGTGCGGCCTATACTCGGGCAAATACGGTAATTTCTCAGTAGAGGATTTCCACAATAATCAACATTTTGTTTTTCTTCCCCAAATGCATTCTATGGTGATATGCAACAACCATCTGACTACTCTCATATGTTGTCTAAAACTTTCCAATTATAATTTATTCTACAAATATTAAGACATTGCTTTAAGCGCCCCGTGAAATCACTCTAATACTTTCAATCATTAACTTCTCTACTACATAAGGAAAGGCAGTCACAATATGAGCAAAATAATCAGGTGTTGTGTTGAATCAAACATGATATGCCTGAACATGAAGTGTCTGAATTTCATACCAATCTGACTGGCGGGAAAGTGTCCCCTATTGATATCTATGGTATCAAACTCTGGTTCATTCACTTATCATTTCCCGTCTTGACTACTGCAACACTCTTCTGGTTGGCACTCCACTGTCTCGACTCTACAGTCTATCCTAAATGCCGCTGCTAGGCTCATCTTCCTTGCACGTCGTTCCTCTTCTGCTTCCCCCCCTCTGGCTCCCAATTACCTTTAGAATTAAATTTAAGATCCTGGTACTGACATATAAGGCCATCCATAATACTGCTCCTATAATACTGCTCCTCCCTACATTTTTGCCCTCATAAGTAAATACTCTCCTACTCGATCCCTACGTTCTTCCCATGGGCTAAAGCTCTCCTCTGACTTACCACCTCTTCCTTTTCCCGTCTACAAGATTTCACTCGAGCTGCCCCATATCTCTAGAACCTTCAGCATTCACCCTCCAAGGAACCTTTGAGCATTCAGATTTGTACTAATTTATATTTTTAACGAAAATTGCTAATTTTGTTAATTCCTACAAATGTCTGAAAGTGTGGAGGGATTCCCAATGAAACAAACAAAAGTAAAGCAGAGAGCTCAGAATTGTGGTTTGCATTTTGTTGCTTTCGTTACTCTCATACTCTCTCACTCTGTATTACACTCTGATTCACTCTCACACTCTTTCTCACACTCTCTGCCAATGTCTTCTTACCTTCTCCGCCGATAACTTCATTTTCCGCAGCTCCACTTTCTCTTGCCTCTACTTGTTCTTCTGTCTTCTTTCAATGTTGGCTTCTCTTAAGCATCAGCCCCCTTTATCTAGGCCTCCCTGATGGCTTCCATAAAAGGGCAGAGCCTCTGCGCACACCCTATCCCCGACTGTAGTAACGGGGAGAGGCTGACCCCGTAGTGTGAACTGTGGCTCCGCCCTTTTTGCAGAAGTACTCCACAAGGCCAGAATATTGCAGACAGATTTGTGGAGAAAGAGAAGCATTTCTGTGGAGACAGAAGATCAAGAAGAGGCAAGGGAAGAAACTGAGATGCACGGGTGCAGAAGGTCGGGAGGGATTTAGAGAGAGCATTAAGAGAGAGTGAATGAGAGTGGGAGATAAAGTAAAGAGAGAGCATGAGCGACAACAAATTTTGTTTCTGAATGGAAAAAGCCCATTGAATTTCCTCCAAACTGAAAGGGCAGGAAATAAAATTTGTTGTCGGAAATGGAATGGCTCAAAAACTAATTGTTTTTGGTCCATTTGCACAAGTGTCTCCCTTTAAGATACAGCCATAAGGTATGGTTCCCCATGCTTGTGGAGAACTTTTGCTTCATTTATTTTAGAAACTAATTAACACCTCTAGTAATGAAATGTCATTAGGAAAAAGTACCAGAAGTGTTAATATTGCTTTACTATTCTTCGAGTATTTTGCCGCATTGAAGATTTAGCTGAACAGCTTGAAGGCCAATCACAAACTTGTCAGAATCTTGTCCTGCATGACAAATGAGAAGGGACACCCTTTTTTATGACCCACCACATATAAAGGATGCTGTTAGATTAGTGTCCTTGGGCCCTGACACTTTTTGCCTAATTTATTTGTTTTTATTATAATTATTATTTCAATATACATACTATTTATTAATTATGACCTAGCCTGTCAAGAGCTAATAATTTGATTTGATGTCCTCCGTTATGGTGGCATGGAGCCCACAGCATTTTAATGAATAATGAAGCTAATTGAGCTCCATCATGTTTAGTACACATCATATGCAATTCAATGAATACTTGACTTGCAAAAGCATACTGGATGAATTGAACTGCACTAGACCCAGGCAAAACACGCCAGCAACAGTATTTATAGACCCTTTCTACCAATTAAGATAAAACCACGTTACTTTAATAATGGGTGCAGTTTAAGCATTGTAGGCCTTTTGCTATTAGTCATCTTTAACATTCACAATATGTATTGAGGGCTGGATCACACCCCATATTGATTACTTTGTTGCTGTTCCCTTTTTTAAAGAAAAGTACTTGGCGCTTAAAATGACTTTACAGGTTGAACACAATTTACTTCACAGCGGTATTTTTTTCATTTCACAACAACCTTCTTTTAAGTGCTAGAAATGTATGATGTCATATTTTTTTTTAACATGCAATATTTCTTTATAATACCAAGATATTTCCTTCATTCACAAACCAAAGCACACAAAATATACAAGATATTTCTATAGCGCCTTGAGGTATTAATTGTTGGTTAAGCAAATTTCTCTGTATGTATTCCAATGTAATATAGACATTTCTAACTATTTTTAATACATTTCCTCAGAACAATTTTAACAAACACATATGTTTAATAACGTAGATAATGTGTGTTTGAATATCCTAAGATGAGAATGGAGCTGTTTCAAGTCCACACATGGTATTTCATGTCCAGACTGAAATACAATTTGTGGGTCAGTGTGCCAAAAATTAACCTGACGCATAGAATCTACATTTGTTACATTTACAGATTTATGAATTCAGTACATACAAATGCAAAATACATAACAAGAGGTAACAGGCAGTTTGATATATGGAGGGTGTTTTGAGACCCGTAATATCTGTCCCTACTGTATCTGCATTTTAAATGGGTCATTAATTACACTTATTGAAGCTGAGAGGTACATTTTACGTCACCATCTTGTTTGAGCATTAAAATTCTGATTTTGTTTTACTACTACATGGTTTCTGCCCACGGCTGCAACACTTTAGTACTAATATAAGAAGTTCCTCATGTCATAAGTATTAAATCAAGTAGGTTGTAAGCATGGTTAGTAATGTAAACGCAAATAAAGAAAGCCCTGAAGCTGTAAGCACAAGGCCAGCATGACTCGGGATCCGAGCAACCTGTAGATAGGCCATACAGGGAGTTGTAACAGTACATATAAAAAAAGAGAGCTCAGGGTTAAAAATGATGAGCGGTGTAGATGGATCTGCGGGGGGGAAATTACATCAGAGGAAAGGTGACAATTCAGAGTTCCTGACCAGAGCGTATTGTAATAAGGCAGAAAGGATTTCACTTGTCATGAACTATGTTTTTTGTTTAACAGGGTGTATGCTTTTTTAGAGGAAATCATTTTACAAAATGAGTAAAAACACAATATGTTAACCACTTAACGTGTTTTATTAAAGAAGAGTGCATGAAATAGAATTTGTGAAATTGAGTGACATGAAGGGTGGTGAAAACATGCCTTTTGTTATGTGGGACCAAGGACAACACGGATGATGCACCCACTATGCAGAGACAGTAGCATAGAACAGCACGAAGGGTTTAGGCAGAAACTCCAAGGCAAATAGGTGGTACAGGGTCAGCTGCAGAGAGAACGCAATCAGGAAATTCCACGGTCAGGGCAGGCAGCACAGGATCAAAGACGGTACACAAAGCCAAGGTCGGGGCAGGCAGCACAGAATCGAAGTCAGGTAACAAAGCCAAGGTCAGGTACATGTAAATCAATCAGGAGTAGGAACGAACAAATGAGCTATAACCCAGAGCTACACGCAAGTCACTCTTTGAACGGGCACTGCACTAATGGGACAGGAGGTTTAAATAAGAATAAGGGTGGGAAAACAAGCAATAAACCTGTTGTAATATGTATGACGTCATCGTGACGGGCGAACACGAATGGCGTCGGCGCGGGTGTGCTCGCGCATAACTCTGCGAGTGCCGACGACTCGTCGCGGTGGCTCCCTCATTGTTATTGCCGTGTCGTGGGCGTGCCACGGCGGATCGCATGTTGGCATGCGTCTGCCGTGAGCATGCCTTGTTGACGCGCATGTTCCTCCGTGTACGTGCCACGCGCACGGTACACTGAGAGGATGTGTGCGCTTCACCCACCAGAGGCAGACCGCGATGGACACGGTAGGCATCACACCTTTAGCTATAGGCAGGCAGAGAGAAAAAATAAATAAAATACCAGCACTCAGTAGTTTATTGTCATCTTTAGTGGGAAGAAGATATGCTCAGGAAACTCACTTCCCTTTTTTACTGGTATTTTTCCTCTTGCTAGGAAAACCAAACCAATTACCTATCCCCAATTGCTTGTGTAATCAATAATCCATTACTGGACGTAACTATGACTGCAGGAAGTGCTGTGAGATTTTAATGTGTTCAATTATGCATGGCTTTCATTCTGTAGTCTGCGAGAGGCGTGATATGGGCCGGATGGAATGACTGGAGGACTTCACTGCATCAAATGACTGCAGTAAAATGTTTCCTACACAAGCACAGGCAATGGTGTTGGATCAAAAGGCTTAAGCAGATAAATCCTTGACTTAAAGCACAAAATGCCTAATGTGAAAGCAGTTCCACTATGTATGGAGTGCGCTTTAATTCTGGTCAGCACGCAATCTGTGCAAGATTGGATGTAGGATACGCAATCGCATGACTGCCATTTCTGAGGTCATATTGTGAAATCTGTTTATTTCTTCCCTGCTGCAGGATTTACTATGTGGATTATTTTGACCGGACCACCTTCTGTTTCACTTTCACATTCCCAATAGTCAAAGTGCGCCAATTCATCACTCGAGGTAGGACACGTAACGCTTGAATAAGTGGATGGGTCTTCATAAATTGAGGTAGAAACGTTCTTGAGATAATTCAGCTACTTGCAGTTCTGATTTTGAATGCAGAGTCAGGATTAGCTGTTAACTCTTACCGGTTGTTTTGCTCCAGTGATCTTCATAAAGGAGCTTAGAGTCGTTGTTTTTGGAAGATTTGCACTGTTGTTTAATTTATGTAAACATACATTAACATGTACACTCATCATATGTACAAACATGTAATGTAATGTTTGCAAATTAGTTGTTTGGACTCATGAGCTGTTTAATGATAATTTTGTAATGTAGCCTGGAATTTTCTGGCATTTTTAAAAGTATTATTATGATGAAATTCTGGCATTTTTCCACTGTATTTTCCATTACGTGCTAAACAAGCTGAAGACCTAGCCTGAGTATTCTGTATAAATTCATTAACTCTGTAATATATATAGCTGACATAAAACATTGCTGTTCAGTTATGTGATTATCAATTTGCTGGAGATTCAAAGCAATCAGCATCCCAAAGGGGCTATGAAAATTGCAAAAAAAGGTCTTCGTAAAAGCAACGGAGAAAGGCTTCTTAGTTGTACCGTTGTAAATCATTTTTAAAAATGAAAGCGTATAACGAGATTTGTCCTCCATGTCTCAAAAGACACCTTCAACATGTTACTGTTTGATTTTTCAGTTTTTAGTGTGCAACATTTTATATACAAATTCCAAAGCACATTCTTGTTGCTATAGCAATCACCGGTCTATACTTGGAACGTTATATTGATTTGTTGATTGTCATTGTTATGTTAATGATACATAGCATGTTGATAGCATTGACGTCACAAAATGTAGCAGGCATAGCTGTTAGCAGAGGCCTGTACATCGAGCAAAGAATCATAGGAGAATATCAACTAGTCTAAAGGGTCTAAAAAAATGTACCTCCCAGGGGTTCGGTTTCCAAACAAGGATATGCCTTACCACATACTTTATGGTTTGGTGTGTTTGAGGTTCCAAAATCATCTAAATTGTGAATGTTCTTGAATGTTTTTGGGCTGTTGACCTCGGGAAGGTATCGATATGGAGAGTTCACATCTTGACCCACCCACCACCACATATACTGTAGGTATATGTTGAATTCCCAAGCAAACATTCATGTACATTATTTTGCTGTCATTTACAGTCCATATCTCATTTTTGTAACTTTTTCCCAGAATCCTATATATTCCATATTTAACCATATGTATTATCATGTAGAATATTTAAGATTTCTTAGCACCCAGACCTACATAAACCTGAAAATGTCCAAATTTTAGAAGTAATTTAAAAAAAAGTTTCTTTCATGTCTTGTCTGCTATGATAATGCTGTTTCCCTTTATTGTTTACTGAAAACTACAGATGAAGAAACAGTTACAAAACAGCTATATTTATTAATCAGTATAATTCTGAGACATTTAGATGCAAAGGATGTGTTTTACCTCATAAAAACAGAGATCTGTGGTAAAATATGACAAAACTAGTCTCCTTTCTCCTCATCCCACGCTTACAAATGATGCCGAAAACAGCAGGGACTTAAGAAAAGGGGAGGGACAATCTAAAAGTGGGAATAATAATGCAGATCCTGAGGACAGAAATGTAATTACTCCCCCGTGGTATACACTTAAGGTGTGTTTCTAATACATATATGTCTTGTTTCAGTCAGTTGGACTTGAACGTTACAATATTACAGATGCTTAGCAAGATACGTAAACATATTTATTAACAATTATACAATGCCAACCACATATCCCATACAAGGTTGCACTGTCCCTCCTCCGCTTGCAGTTGCACCATGTGTGGCACTTTCCCCCTTTGTCTTGCAATTACATAACACCTTCTGTAATGTAGGACAGAATATAAGTTTTTATTTTATTTTTTTCCTTTGTTAATATCCTGTGAATATTTATATAGAAGCATCCCACCTCACAGTATCCGCGAGTGTGTTTTTGACTTGCTTCTAAATATTCTGGGATTGCATGGTTTATACTGCTGGATTGGGTTCCATTTTTTTTTTCTGAATGCAGTTTCTCTATTACGTGGATTATACAACCATGAAATTCTGTTCAGATTGTGATGTTATCTATCTTGCAATATTTCTTACATATTTTTAGATCTATCAGCACAAGGGGATCAAATGAAGATGTGAGAAGCATTAGTACAGGGCCTGGTTTAAATCAAAAGCAAAGAAACAAACAAAAAACAATTATGGCAACACTGGTTTCTGCATTCATGTCCACCATGGCAGCGCACATGAATAAATTACCATTGTGTGAAGAAAATGGCTAGCGCATCTGCCTCTTCTCTGTCTTGTCATATGCAATTTGTGGAAGGATGCGCTCCTTATTAAGTGTTAATTAAGCGACTGAGATAGCTCCTGCAGAACATGAAGCAGCTCATTATGTAATTGGCCTGTCTCAAGTGTGGGATGCTTGTTCAAAAATCGATATTGGCTTAAATAACATAAATAGGAGTGTACAATCATCATGACGCGCTTAAAAATACTCATGTGGGATGGAAGTGCAGTGGCAGATTTATTAATGAAATGATGTTGTTTGACATGAGAAATAATGTTGTAGGGAAATACAAAATAGAGCTGTCAGGAAGGACAAAGCCTTTTTAGATTAAGTCATCGTTTAAACAGCTCAATTCATATCAGTAGCAATATCGTTGCTTACTGCTTATTAATTACAGTAGGTACTGGAGTACATTTGGAAATATGATGTTTATATGATACAGAAGGACCAGGCAAAACCAAACTAAATTTGGCTACAATTGGAGCAAAGTAAGATGATTCTGCTGGTTAGTCCATGCAGGGCAGTGGTTCTGTACTATCTGCAGTTGAAATATAACATTACATTACATTTATTTATAAAGCTCTGGCAGATTCCGCAGTGCTGTGACAGTCAGTAGAACAATTTCACATACAAAAACACATACAGTAACAAACTGGTACAAAAGCCCTGCTCTTGCAAGCTTACAATCTAGTCGGTGGTTAAGGGGGAAGTGAGACAATAGGAGAGGACCGCTTGGATGGGGATGTGTTGATCTGGTTCCGATGGTGTTGTAGCCGCTTTCTGCAGTGGTACCTGGTACGTCGTTTCCCTCCTGTTTAACTCTTACATAGCCACTCATAAGGAGGCCACTTGGGCAGAGGCCACCCACAGCAGCTACATTTCCAAGCATAATAATAATAAGCCCATAATAATAATAGTATATAAGCCCAATATACCCTATAGCCACTCCAGGCTTGATTCCATGAATTCACAAGTCGTTTTCCCTTGGTAGTTTTGGACCATTGAGCTCATTAACACTGTGTAGCACCTATTTACCTACCCATTATGGCAGCTGAGCATTTTTTACAGCTCATTGGGTTTAGACTTTTAAAATGCATAGTGAAGTTAGAAACCTGAAATGTTCATATCTAATGCAAACTACCAGGTTAGCTATACTCTGAGTGTCCTTCATGAAAACACCACAACCGAATTATTATTCAGTTATTCAACATTATTCTTCATCAAAATAAAGGACATGTTTATAGAACCAAAAAGGAAGATGAACGTACAACAAATGCTAATTTCAGTGACCATGAAGCTGGCATTCAGGAAAGTCTCTTGGATGGATTGAATGTGTTATGTTAAAAGTATCTACCCAGGGTTTGGTCATGCCCACTTCCCAGCCAGGTTCTGCCACCTTCTCCATGCCTACTTCTGCCTGTTCACTCTCTACCCACTGCGTGCTAGTAGCTCCATGCCCTGAATTTAGTCACACCACCAGCAGATGGAGTATGCAATGTAAATTACATAATCTAGGGATGAAATACACATTTCCACAAAGTGATAGACTGTTTACTGTGCTGGTGCACCTGCTTTTGTGGACTACAACTTAAAAGTAATTATATTTATATAAATATGTGTGTTTTTAATTGCTGTTATTTTTTATTTCTGAGGGGGGCTTTGACGGATGTGTGGAAGTATTTGTAATGTCATACTGTCTGATCGCTGAAGGTTATCAGTAATTGATGTAATATCATCACTGACTGTTGCCATAATTGTATCTGCATTTTGGCAAGCTGCCCTATCTGACAGCAGATCAGTTGCCAACATGTAAGAGCTTTTTTTTTTAACTGTTGCTATGGTGACCAGGCAGGAATATTTTTTTAATGTGAGACAAGCTGCCAGTCAGTGACTGACCTTCTCCTTTCCTCGACCAGAGTATCCTCAGTTAAATTGTAACATAAAGCCTCAGTCTATACTCAAAGCCTTGCAGGAGTTAGACTGGAGTTAAAGGAGATGGATGCTGATGTTGATTGCTAGGAATCAAATAGAGCATCTTAAACAATTGATCCCAAAAAAGCAGTCATAGAAACATAAATATTGGTGAATTAATTAATATTTTTTTCCACATGCAATTTCATATAAGAATAGCATCAGTGTCAATATTAAATTGTGAAATTAGCAAACACAACATGCCATTGGAACACAGGAGTTATGGTTGCTGATAAAGGGCCTCTTATGAAGATATTCTATTAAAAATCAGCAGTAACCATTCTACAATACTGATTTACAACCTTGACAACTCCTACACTGTATCTCTAAGCTATTTCATTTTATGGACAAAATGTGCTTTTCTTTAAAAAAAAAAACAAATGGTAGTGTGTGTATGTGTATATATATATATATATATATATATATATATATCCCTGAATAAATGTAATTACTACTCAAAATATGGAGCGCTATGATCTTGATGCAGATAAACCCCTGTGTCGTTGGTGCTGGTTTCTGTTTAATCATTATAATAAATTCTGCTGGAGCCTTTGTCTACTGTGGCACCATGCTGTGCTGATACACTTATTACTTTTCCCATCTGTGTATCAAGGTGTCCTTTCTTATGTTTACTTTTATAAAAGCACACTTCAAACTTACTTTGTTTTTTATTTTATTTTTCTACCTAAAATGTAAACCTAGGTAAACAAACCATCTAAACCAAGATGTTTGTGGTAGGGTAACTAAAATGCATTAGTAATTAAATATTTGAAAAATATATATTTGATGTATTATAGTGGTAATTGGCAGCCCATGAGCCTTAGCTGTCTAAACAGATGCAACTTCATACTTTGCAAACCACAGCCCAACTGTTAGGTATCAGAGCAGCACAGAGTTTTAGGGCACTGAACCCTGTCATTGGGACTGGTGCAAACTTGGGAATTCTCGGAGGCTGTCCTTCAGCAACTCTTCCTCTACTACTGCTTAGAGAAGACAGAAAGGGGGGTTTGAGTCAGGCGGCATGGTCAGCTGTGCATTGGTCATGCTAACTTAAAAACGGCTCCAAAAGGGCAGTGGGTGGGTGTAACCCAAGACGACTGTTCCCTATTTGGAGATTAAACATCTGGACCCTGGGGCTTGGTAAGTAGCTCTGAATTAGCATGAATGAACCAGAGCTGGACACTTTAAAAGAACACTCTAGCCCTGTTTTCATGTTAACTACATAATGGAGTCTATTTTGCATGACTCCAATGCACTGGTGCAGGTGTTCTTTAGTTATTGAAGTACTGTCTTATTTAACTCATAGAAGCATAGAAACATAGAATCTAATGGCAGATGCAAACCATTTAGCCCATTTAGTCTGCCTTTTTTCCTGATGTTTTAGATTCAGGATAGCTTTATCCATATGGCTGTTTAAAACAGCCATACATCTAAACTTCTGACCATCTCGATTTAGACTATGACCGCTCCCTCCAACATTTCTCCTCTTCTGAAATAAACTTCTCTACTGTGCCTTGTTAAATCCTTTGAAGTATTTAAATGTTTCTATCAGATCTTACCCTTACCTCTTTCATTTAAACCATGCAAACCATTTACAATTTTAGTAGCCCTTTTCTGAATTCTCTCTAAAATGCCAATATCCTTATAGTGATGGGGTCTCCAAAACTGTAAATTTATCAACCTTAAACTGCAGTTGTCACACTTTCAAGCATTCTTCCATTTTACTTTATTTACTTACCATTTGGCTTGTTCCACCAGGAATGTCTACCCTGTTGCAGACCTTTGTATTGTCTGCAAAAAGACATACCTTACCTTTAAGATTTTGTAATATAACTAATGAAAGTATGAGTCTGAATACAGATCCTTCAGTTACCTCACTAGTGACAAGACATTCCTCTGAATATATAGTATTAACTATGTCTCCTGTCACTGAATTGTTGTCATTGTCATTCAACTATTATAACATCCAAACCCAAAGACTGCAGTTTATATATGTCTTCTATGAGGGACAATGTCAAACACCTTCCTGAAATTCAGACAGGTCATATTTACTCCTTCTCCCTGGATTATTATTTTAGTTACTCAGTCAAACAAGCATATTAAATTAGTTTGACAAGATCTCCATGCAGTAGAACCATAGTGTTTCTGATCTTGTAACCCATTTACATACAGATATTTAACAATATTTTCCTTTAGCAGCTGCCTCCACTTGATCAGCACATGATCAGTAGAACTCCAATTTAATTAAAGAAATCAATTGGGGTGGTAGCAGCCAGTCACATGCATACAGTGTGAACACTGATGTTTTGTTATAATACTTGTGATTCGCTGCTGCTTGCAATCTTGTGGAAATGTATTTGCCCCTTCCCCTTTCTTCTATTTTTGCTTATTTAAAAGTTTCAGTTCATCCAGCTAATTTTAATATAAGAGAAAAAGCACATGAGTAAACACAAATTGCAGCTTATTGAAAGTAAAGAGTTAATCAAAACCTCTATTACCCACGTGAAAAACAACTTGCCCCTAGGCATAATAACTGGTTGTGCCACCCTTGGCAGCATCTACTGCAATCAAACATTTGTGATAACTTGCAATTAGTCTTTTATATCGCTGTTGAAGAATTTTGGCCCACTCTTCTTGGCAGAGTTGTTATCATTCAGCCAAACTGGGGGGTTTTTGAGCATGAACTGCCTTTTTAAGGTCATGTCACAGCATCTCAATTGGATTCAAGTCAGGACTTTGACTACGCCACTCCAAAACCTTGTTGCATGAATATTTATGTGTGAGCGTGGATATGTATGCATAAGAGTGTGTGAGCATGAATATGTCTGTGTGAAAGGGAGTATATGTTAACATGAGTGTGTAGCGTGTGAGTATGTGCATGTATGTTGGCATGAGCGTGTAAGTCTGTGCAAATGTGAAAGTGTGTGTAAAAATGTGTGCCAGTCTATATGTGAGTTACTGGGAATATGCCAAAATATAGGATCCTGGAGGCCAGAGAACACAGGTGGGAAGTGGGCAAAGAAAGAAGACATGATAAGGCAAGAGAAGAAGAAGAGCCATGGGAAAGGAGACATGGACACAGAGGCAGTCAGCAGAGAAGGTAGCAAAATATTTTGAGCTTGAATGATAGTGTGAGAGAGCATGAGGAAGCATGATTGAGTTAATTTATTAATCACAATATAACCTAATGAATGTGGTAGTGGTTTTGATAGTTGGGGGAGGAGGGCAGCATTTCATCCTTGGACCTAGGCTCCACTTTTGACCACAGAATATTAACCCAAAAGCCTTGATTAAGATTTTTTGGCAAATGTGAGATGAGCTTTTGTGTTATCTCATTATATTAAAGATAGTTTGATCTCAAACATTTAAGTGTGACAAATATGCAAAAATAGAAGAAAGTGGGATGGGGCAAATACTTTTTCACACTGGAAGTGACTTCTAGAAGTTCTACTAATTATATGCAAGACGTTTACATACTAATGCCTCCTAGTCTCATTTTGTGACTCCAATAATTAAAGAATGTCTGCTCCAATTTACATGCAATAAAATGCAATTGCACTAAAACCTTTACCTATTAGAGTGCCAGTTACATACATGGCTGCAAAAAGGCATGAGAACACAAAAAATATGCAAAACATTACATTTTCATTGTTGACACCAAAAAGATTCTAATATTACTGTGTTGATTGTTAAAATTCAGCACTATAGCCAAAAATGCTCCGTTTTTCTCCTTGATAAATATTCTATTGCTATGAATACCTTAAAATAACTACTCGATTTGCCACCTACTTTAAATAGTGATGTAGTAATAGTGAATTGATGTATTAGCATCAGCACAACCCAAAGTGATCAGACTCCTCATAGCCTCATCAGATTCATGTAGCCCGAAATGAATCGCTCATTAGGCTGTTGGGTTGCTGTGGGAGATGTAGACTGTTAAATAGGATTTGTGCGTAACCATTGGTCACAGGCAGGAAAACCTACCTTGCTGTTTAACTGTTGACTTGTTTTTTATTTTTAATAAATAAAGATTATGCTATATAATTATCCATGTATCCTGATGCACAATAATTATGAGATTTAATTTATTTCTTCACCTAGCTCACTGAATCTGTCATCAAGGAATGAAGAAGGCCCTTTCCTTGTTTTGTGCTACTGTGCTGCTAAGGGGTAGCTCTGAGACATATTTTGCGACAGACAGATAGTGTCTCTAGAGAAATGGTGTTTAGATAATTTCCCTTAGATAATACTTGTCTGGCTGGTGAATACATACACATTTACTTTTCTGTAACACATGGGTCGCCAGCAAGAATAAGATCTGGTTTGACATTCCAGGTAACAGTCTATGTCCAATTTAGCTCCACTTTCCACTTGCACTCAGTCGGGATGTTTTTTCACATTCATTTCCTAATTCAGTTATGTGTTTAACATCAAAATAGGACTAGAGTGCTCTTCAAATATATCAATTGAAAGAAGGTTCCTTCCAGGTGCTGTTTTAACCTGGATTTCTTATGTTATCATCAGTCATCCATGAATTGTATATATACAGATACATACTAGACTCAAAATGATGGATCAAGTCAATGTTTCAACCAAACAGGCAGACCATTCTCAAGTCTTAGAAGGGACCAATTAAAATGTGTTCATATATCTCAAATCAATAGATAGAGCTTCTTACCCAACATTTCATATCTATTTTTAATTCCTTTCAGTAATTAAACAACTATACCTCAAAATCCAATTGAAAGAGATTTAAGTAAGTCTCTAATC
>VKOC01026144.1:0-19352 GCA_009364415.1 Spea multiplicata
GAGGGGGGGCGCCAGAGGAGTAGTTCGCACAGGGCGCCAAAACACCTAAGGCCGGCTCTGAGAGAAGGAGTAGGGTATATGTGCTGTCTATGATTCTTGCTGTTCGTAGATACCCCAGGAACCATATGGAATTACAAGTAGAGCACACAAGTGGGAAATACAGTTTCCTGTTAAAAGGGCAGCCCGGGGGCAACTGCCTATAAGCATTGTATAGATCATTGGTGAGAGCTCATTTAGAAGGACATAAATGATTTAGAGAAACTTAAAAGAAGAATCATTAAAATGGTACATGGTCTCGATGACATAACATGCCAGCAAAGAATGTGTCTAATTTACAGAAAGGGTAGTAGTTACCTGGAATAGACTTTAAGTAAAAACAATAGATGCAAACATGATAACTGACTGCTCCAGTCAGTGCTCCAAATACTTTAGTCTAGATGGATTGTATAGTTGTTTGCTGTCATCATTATCTACGTGGCTATGTAAAATACATAGTTTATCATGTACATATAAACAAGAAAATTAGGTTACGGAATGAGACTTACAGGGCAATGATTCTTACAGAAGCTCTGTATATTGTATAAGAAGGCCATAAAGATAGAGGTGTTCTGCTTGAAGTAAAATACTGGAAATGTTTAAGGTTGAAAAAAAGAAATGCTTTTAACAGGTCAAGCCCACTGAGGCGTAGCGAAAATAGAGAAACAGCCCAATTACAGCGGGCTCAATCTACGGTAGATTAGAAGGGCTCACAACAGGTAGAGCGCAAGCAATCATCATACGAGAATTAGCCGACATTGAAATGCGATGTTCAAAGCAGCTGCGGAACCTTTGATAAATGTTGAGTGCGATAGAGGCTTGGAAACAGTTTTATTTTCAGATAACTGGAAAAAAAATATGCTGGTGATTAATCACAATGAATTAGTTAATCTGATCAATTTTGAGGTGTTTGATGAAGTAATCATTATAGTCATTAAACTTAAGGAAACTATAGTTTTTGTTCTATGAGATATTTTTGTAACATTATGTTATGAATACTCCTTTCTGTATGCAAATACTATGTCCTCTATGTACCATTACTCAATACACAGGAATTCCTAGACTTATAATATAAAATCCAGTGTTGCTCTATCACACACCTACATTTGGTCTATTCACTAAGAAGTTGAATGGACGGTCAAGTTAAGAGTTAACTTGACTGACCAGACTTTACTAAATTCACATCCCCGCACTTGCTAACACTTATAAAACAACTTAAGTAAATGAGACTTTCCATCTTGCGAGTTATAGGCGAGGACATGCGAGGGTATGCAAGTTTATACCGCCTTCTAGTACCATCCCTAGTACGAGATGAATATCTAAAAAGCCACAGATATGCACTTCACAATACTTCACACCCTTGCCCATCTTCAGCCATAACTCCCTGACATTTCAGGTGTCCCGGTTTGGACATCTAAAACGTTAGGGGTAGGCTTCAACATACCGTATGGGGCAGTACTTGTGCTGGTAAGCAACATGTGAAATGTATGTGTCCTTAAAAAATTATTAATGTAGTAACCCAATGTTCTGTACATTAAACAAAATAACTTGAAGGCTTTTACAGTAAATGGTGATCAAAACACCCTATTGCCCCAACAAAACAAAGTCCTTCAGTCCAGCAGGTGGTCTTCTTGGGTGGGTCGACACCAGGGTTTCAGTAAGACATCTAGAAAAAGAATAACGTATAAACATGTTCTTGCGGTTCCTTTACATTACTTGACATTCTGAGCGACCTTGGGCTTTGGGTCCCAAAGAGGGTCTGTCCTTCTTATAGAGCATATGATAGGGAGGTATGATATAAAGAACAATAGGCAGAACCATATCAGGCCTCCTAATCCCGTCTTCAGAATTCTGAATTTCATTCAGATGAAATGAGACTGGCCTAAGGTGCAGATGCCCCTCTGTAATAATTTGTGGTCTGCCCCACTGAGCCTTCAAGTAGCACAATGTGACAGAGAGATGCTACACCGTGAATAGATAAAGCTTAGCTCTCCCACCTAACGAAGTGATGAAAGACGAAGATGAAGTCATTAGTGTCTTGTCCAAAGCTTAAATTCTTTTATCTATTTTCCTTTTAATTAATAACAACAGCTTCAATTTTACGCAAAAAATGAAATACGTCAGTGAATGCCAGAACAGTGTGATATATCATTTTTATCATAAAAGAGCTCTAAGGCAGATTAAGCCACAAACAGCTATCAGTGTGTGTGTTCAACCATAACGCATCTTCCGTTTCAATGCTATTAGGTCGTAATTAAGTTACACGGTGTCAAAATACACTTATCGCAAGGACCCAATTATTCTTTCCACTAAAGATTCCAAGACGGATTGATGGATCACAGAGTACATTTTAGAATACTGCATAATCATTTTAAGATGTTAAGGAAGCAGCTAAAGGAACAGTCCAGTCCCTAAAAAAAATATTTTTATTTTCAACACATGTCGGAGTCCATTTTGCATGGAACTCTGCTACAGATTGGGAACGCTACTGAGCATGTGCAAAAAGTGTACTGATGAACGCTTCCTGGTCTCAGTAGACACAGCTGAGGGAGGAGTTTAATGAGAAAGAGGTCTCTTTTCTAAATATTTCATGCAAAATCCATATTGGAGTCCATGCAAGGGTCTCAAATGTCTTTCTTCAAGAGGCCCCTTCCATGTGAATTAGTCTTCAAGTTATGCATAGCAAACTAACACTTCAATCAGCTTCACATTTTTATAATCAATAGTATTAATAATAACATAATATTATCCAGCCGTCAGCTGTAGTTATGTCATCAAGCAGCCGCTGGCCGCCATCGACAGTCCGCCACTGGGTTGATGTCTTAAAATCTTCCATGTTAAAATGTGCCTCCAGTGCTAGGTATGCAGTGCTGTCCAAAATGTGCCTAACTATTTTTCAATTTGTGAATGTCAAAAAATAAAAAATGTATATTATATATGAGCTTATTTTTGTTGCATTTATGCTCAGTTTTTGCCTTGAAACTTGTTGAAAACTACAAATTATCCTGTCTCCAATTTATGCTTGCGTGCTCGGTAAGAAATTTGTATTATATCCATAAAAATAGCGTGAGGGAACACAGATAATTATTTTTTATAGTATGTAATTTATAGTGTGCTGTTAATTTAGCTATTTTCAGCTAATTACATTGCATGTAGGCCATGCCTGCGGTCCTCATCATTATCATCGGCATAGACAAGCACTTTTTATCTTGTGTGTTTCTTTCTTATGACTGTTCTTATCATTTTATATATATAATAATGAAGATATAATTATATTAATATATAATTAATAAATATAAATTATTTGATGTAGAGGTCCTTCACTTTTTATTTGGTTGATCTTCCAGTGTCTCAGAAACTTAAAAAGATATCATAAAAGAACATTTTAATATAATTACATTTTGGTACATTTTTGTTTGTAATAATAGTGATTATAGTTTGATGTTATTTTGCAATTAGCATTTTTATATTTATTAGAATACTGAATTAAGAGTGAAAAAGATTTAGCTTTGTGGCTTGTGAAATGTAAATTGTATTGTATTCCTTAACTGCTCTACCTGGCACATATCAGAAGCATGTCCATCGTAGGTTTTGCCCTGTGTCTAGATACATATGTATCCCATGTGCCATGTTACCAAAGACAAATCATCCTATTGGGAAAGTGGTGAGTTGGCTTAGCAGGTACAGCCTCCATACCACCTTCCATACATCCTGAGCATTGGGATATGATGCCACGTCCTGGTGCTTAGCACAGAGAATAGACAATGTGAAGAGGAGATCCTCCTAGAGGTCAGCCTATGGGGGGTAATGCTGAGCATCTGTAACAATCCGACGAGAGACGGGTCCTGTTTGCAGAGTGGTGAGCTATCAGGACGGGTAGTCGTGGGGGGAATAGTAGTAGGAGAGTTCCAATAGCATAAACAGGTCACAGTCCGAGGTCTATGCAGGCAGCAAACAGGCAAAGTCCAAAAAGCAATCCAAGGTCAATCCAGGCGGCGATCAGAGAAAATAGTCAGGAACAAAGCAGGAGTCTGTCAGGATTCCACCCTGCTAGCCCGGACCATGCATAATTATTTTGCTGTAATGTCCAGTTGCTACCACTAGTGGCCACCCTCCCCCCTCTGGAGTTCTCAGGATCAGATGTCAAAAACACTGTATTTGGGTGGAATAAACGTCACTAACTTCAAATGCAAGTGACAATCGAGAAAAGTAAGTGTATACTTTTGTACTTTTGTAAGACAGGCAGGATAGGTGGACAGCAACAATCTATACATTGATCCTCAGCAACAAAACATAACAGTGCTTAAATGACACGATTCACCTTTTCACACTCATTGACAGAATCGTTATGTGTAATTGTTTTTTTGCCAGTATCGGAACCTTCAGCGGTTACTCTAATCATCAGCAAATCAATGGCTTCCAATTTTGCATCTGGACTCCAAAACGATCATGTCTCCGGGAATAAATGTGAGGTTTTTGTGCATATAATTACACAGTACGGAAAATATGCAGCTGTAGCATTTCTGATGGATAACGCTTTGGGATGAGGTACAATTATTTTCTGGTTGAAATCTATGAATCTGGTCGCATATATGAAACCTTACACCAATGGTGTACTCCCCTCCCCCACACTCAGCAATTTAGTTTTATTTGGGTACTATTTGTAGACTAAGGCTTATTTTTAAATACTAGACATTCCAAAACTTTTGCTGCACCCTTTGCTAACAAGTGTATAAAATCAAGCCCATAGGCCGCCATCTCTATAGACAAACATTGGGTCGTACCGAAGAGCTCACGCACACTCTAACACCATACGCTTAAACATACATACACAGACACTCTAACAAAATACATTTACACTTATATACATACATTCACCATACTAACATGCATGCATTTTTATATATATATATATATATATATATATATGTATTCACAAAGAATGCACTTGAGTTAAATCCTAGAAAATGACTATTCTCAAACTCATTCTATAATCGGTTTTCCTTAAATAATTAATATCACTAATATGTATAATACCCACAAAGTATAAATAAATTATAAAGTATGATATCATAGCATTGTTAACAAAAAGCAATTAAACTGAATTCTAATGACTGTAATTAAAATCAATTTAACATTGTGTTTCTAGCAGCAGGGTTAAGGTATGATAATGAAAGAACATTCTAATTATAAAGCCAAAACCTACCTAGATAAAAGATAAAATATTATACATTTTGGTCTATAACATCTAAGCATTTTTTCAAGAAGTTTAGGCTATTTTATTAGTTATGGTGTTTGCTTTACCCTTACCTTGCCGCTTGAATAAACACTGTCCAATGGAAGTTGTAGGAAATTGTCCAAGAAGCACCAGTAATGGTTGTCCCCTACAGTCATAATTGTATCTAGAAAGAGTAGATGGGTACACAAGTAGATAAGATACCAGGCAATGTCATCAAACCAAGGTTTCTGTCTTTTTATAATAAAAAAAGAAGTGACAAGGTATTGATATTTGCGGATCATGGTCAGGGATTATGAGTCTTAGATTCATAAAGAGACACTTAAGATATTGGTAATGGTTGCTGAATGTCACAGTTTTTAATATATCATTACTTATTTGTAATTTGGTTTTACTAATTTACTTTATATCAACAAACCGCTGCTTGTCTGCTTTTATCACATCCAAGGCATGATTACATATAATGCTTGACTGTTAACTTCTGAAACAATGACCGGCAAAGGTAAAGTTACAGTTCTTTTTAATAAATGTTTTCACAAGAGCTGATTTCACAAGAGGCCACTCCACACAGCAAAGCCTCAATAATAAATCCATTATATAAAATATATTAATTTCCTAAAGCACGGTTATCTGCTACAGATGAGTCACACGTTACTGTTTAATGTTAGAGATGGTTAGTATGTATAATGGGCAATAAACTGTATTTCTGTTACGCAGGTGATGTAAGAAGGCACTTCACAACTTAATTTAGTATAGTCTCAATAAAAGAGTTTTTTTATTTAAAGTGTTGTATTAACAAACTGCTTTTATTACAATGCCAAGAAGAAAGAAACAAGGCTCATTGATACAGTAAATGGCTAGATTTAGTGATATGAGATCAAGCCTACCACTGATTTGCATCTCAGAATTTTCTATTGGAATCTGGAAAGCTCATATTCAATAACCAGAGAAAGTTTAAGTTAAAGATAAAAGGTTCTGGCACTGAAAGTGGTTTGTTCCATGGGCACTTTCTGTCTGGAGTGTAAGCAGACAGGAAAGTAGTTGATTCCATGGGCACTTCCTGTCTGAGTGTAAGCAGACAGGAAAGCGGTTTGTTCCATAGATACTTCCTGTCTGGAGTGTAAGCAGATAGGAAATCGGTTTGTTCCATGGGCCGTTCCTGTTTGGGGTGTAAGCAGACAGGAAGGTGGTTTGTTCCATGGGCACTTCCTGTTTGGAGTGTAAGCAGACAGGAAGGCGGTTTGTTCCATGGGCACTTCCTGTTTGGAGTGTAAGCAGACAGGAAGGTGGTTTGTTCCATGGGCACTTCCTGTTTGGAGTGTAAGCAGACAGGAAGGTGGTTTGTTCCATGGACTTCTTTAGGAGTGTAAGCAAGACAGGAAGGCGGTTTGTTCCATGGGCACTTCCTGTTTGGAGTGTAAACAGACAGGAAGGCGGTTTGTTCCATGGGCACTTTCTGTTTGGAGTGTAAGCAGACAGGAAGGAGTTTGGCTTTGTGAGATGTCTCTTGTTCGAATGCAGTTGAGTGAGTGAGGACGCTATACTTAGTTATTACTAATGTTCTTGATACATTCCTGAGTTGGTATTGTTAGTGTTGATACGGTATATACCCCGGCTGGGATGGTCACAGTAAACAGAAATAATTATGGAATAGTATAAAACACACATAAAGACAACTTATGTCATAATGTTAAATCAACATTTTAAAATGTTGCCTTAATGTCTCCTAATGGGTCTGTACTGTCCCCCAATATACATTAGGGCCAGCTCCAGCTATCATACAAGGGACACTCCAGCTATCATATGCACGTTAATGCATACGGTAGGCGAGAGGACCCTTTACGTTTTCATGTGATCCCCCCTTGGAAATGCAGGGGGAGATTCTGCAGAATCTGATTTCAATGGGAGCGCTTTCCTGCCACCGCCGCTTCGTCGCGAATCGGCAGACCACCGAGAAAGCGCTCTGCTGCTGCCCTGGATCTGCAGCTTCTCCCCAAGGTAAGTGCTTTTTGCCCTTTTTAAAGTAATTGTAAGTTCATTACAATAGGCGCATCCCTTTCGAACATATCACCTTATTCATGGGGTTACACAGGTGTATGCAAAACGTTAAACATTTGCCTTCTAAACCAATTATTAACATTCTCTGACTAGCAAATATTAAACGCAGACTCCTCAATCTCCAACACCTCTGCACGTAGTCATCTTTTTTTTTTTACCAAGACTAGCTTTAATTAAATGCTAATTACGGTTTATACATTTTTACCTTGCTTGTTAAAGTTTGATCCATACTTTCCAAACCTGTGTTTTATAAAAAAAAAAATCTTCCTCAAGCCTTTCATTATTTTATAATAAATCTTACTCAAGCCTTATTTTTTTTGCTGGAAATTTGCTTAAAAAAAATGAAAGGAAGAATGCCAGACTAGAATACAAACGAAAAGATCTCATTAGGTGGATAGAAAACGAAGTTGTTGCTACTGGATACGTTTCTCAAACATTCCAGGCAAGCCAATAATTAATATCCTCCTTGCTGCATAAAACATATAGTAATCCATTTTTTTTTTACATAATAAGACAATATTTGTGAAAGTCAACTTGTCAGTTTCTTGGAAGTGTGTGAAAAATGTAAAATTTAGGATTTTGCTGAAATATATCTAACTGAAATACAAGTCATACGTTCTCAACATTCCCAAACTTTTCACTCTTTCTAGCAGGGGGTTGGAAGCATGGCTTTACTATATGGAAGTACAGTATATGGAGACTATCGGTGACCTATGGGTTCGGTAGCTATGTAAAGCATTTAGGAGAAGAATAATGTATTTTTATTAGACGGGTTAATGTATAAACACATTTTCTGCTGCTGCTTTACACAGTATAAAAAAAATACTTTTAGTGGGACAGCAGAGGGACTTTTGAGATGATTATTAGACTAGAGTCTATAGGAGATTTTTATAGTAATTAGAGTGGAAAGGAAACCAGAAAGCTAAATGTCTAACAGTCTTCCTTTTCAAAATTGGGCCTATGGGAAACCATAGGGCACGCTAACGCTTCATTTGTGGTTTGGCATATGACATATCATGTCGCTCGCCAACAGCCTATGATGTGCAGACCTCTAGGAGGAAGCGTATAGCGAAGTGGCTGCAAAGAACGTCTATCCCGGATTACGTTAATTGCGTAAAATAAGGCGGTTTGTGGCCTGGTGGACTCGCCGCTCTACTAAAGGCCATCTGCCTTTGACCAGTGGGCCACTAGCCACCCGAAATGCCACTCCAGCTGCACACTTGATCTAGTGTAGTGTGCGCACAGCGGATGGATATGGTCGGCAGCGCACTGTGTGAGCATAGAATATAAAATAATTCATGTTCAGGGACAAGGTGGTAGGAACGCCTCTTCATCGCCAGTCTGGCCCTGCTGTATTATTAAAGCCGAGGCTGAACGTTCACATAGACCTAGGCTGAAGGCATTCAAACACAAATACAAACAAAGCGGATGTCAACTTTTGACCCACTGAAATTCTGATATAGTGAATTAGAGCTGAAAGCATTCTGTCTGTAATTGACTTTTTTAAAATTACAAAAAAAATATCATGTTTTCTAAAAGAAAAAGGTAGAGAATGCAGAACATTTGTTGTGCATATAAAAAAAAAATATTTCATAGTTATTTGTTACATTGAAACATACAAATTGCTTGGTTCCTGCTGCCCGGAACATCAATAACAGAGTGCAGCTGCGTTACTCAGCGTCAAGCTTGGGATGGAGATCAAGTAATCCATTAAAAAGTACAATATTCCGGGACGAATAAAACAAAGACTTTTGTTGTGTTACGCAGGTGTATGCACATACAAACATTGTGTCAAACATTCACCTCTAAACCGAGTATTTACAGCGGTGACTTGGCATCCCATGAATTGCCTGGAGTGTATCCAGACAACACTCCTGTCTGCCATCTTCAGAGGCGGATTAGAGCTCCATAGAACACAGGAAAAATGTTTAAAAGTAGAAGAGTTTACCAATTATTATGCCTGTGCAGAAGCGCTCAATGTATTCCACAGAGAACACACTGCCAATGCCAACCATATACCGGTAATGCTTCGATTCAAGCTCCAAGGTGATACCTTTTTAATCCATAGATCCACGACTTTGAAACAAGAAGAGATGTTTTAGATCCATAAAATAAAACATTAGCATCTTTGGACTGAGCCTATATTATGTTGAACTGTTTCTAATACTATTTTTCCTTTCTTCCCATTCTATGATGTCATTTCTATTTGATCCTACCGTACGTGTAAACATGGATAATTGGGAAATGTCTGGGTTGGACCTGGAGTCTCCTGATGAAGCCATGTATCCCGGGGTCTTGTTTCTCCAGACAGGGGAGTGGTGTTTGTTCCTGCCCACTCCCCACCCATTCCCCACCCACTAAAGGGCTAGCCTCGCCCCTGCACAAAACCACTCCCAGAAGAGGGAAAGCTCCAGGTAGCCTACCCAAGAGCCAAGAGATCAACCATGACCATTACCTTGGTCTAAGTCCTTAGATGCTGGAGTCATTTGCCTACCCAATGCATGTCAGGCAGACACAGCTATCATACTGCGGAGTTATAGAAAGTAGCTTACAAGTTTGGTTTTCTGCACAAAAGTTAATGAGCAAATCCGTTGAATTAATTGCTCTTCCTTCCAAGTCATTATGAGGTTCGCAATCCCAACAGCTGAGCTCGTCACACTTTTCCAATCCAATTTTTTTACCCAGGTTTGGCTGGAAAGCAATAATGCTAGGCAAGCCTCAGACTGTATTTATCGAGATAAAATCATATTATTGTACAGCCATTCATTTAACCACAATTCACGTAAGGTAAACCTTGTTTTCCGCAAACATAGAGTAATAAATACAAAGCAGACCTGTCACCAAAATGTAAACTTACACTACGGAGAAACATTTCTATATGTTAACATCTTTAAACTTGTATTGGAGTTATACAGAGTATGTCACAGAGTTTACAGAGGACAGTAAAGATAGCTGAGAGAGAGAGCGGAATCAATAAGTAGCTTGTAATAATCAATAACTCAAAGTGTAAGCCTACGAAACCAAAAGAAGGGCCAGGAGTTCAAAGTAGAAGAAAACTGTAAGAACAGGGAAAGAGAAGAGAAATTGTGGATTCGTTGTGGTTCATTGTGGATTGATGTTCACCTGCATACATTACAAAGATGTATAGAAAACCTCTCACTGTGGGCTGGTCTGGGAGTCTGTCCAAGCCATGACAGCATGGTGTCCCATTCTGGTACCCAACCCAGACGTTTGGAGGAGAAAAAGTGCCTGACCTGGCGTCTCAGCTTTAGAGAGACAGACAGGTCTTCTTGAGTATCTATGCTGTAAGTTTCTCCATTTCAAGAATCTACAAAAGTTGAGGGTTAACTTTAGAAGGTGTTTGTCTTTTCACCCTCCAATGTTGAGACAAAGGCCACATTTAGCTTCTGAAGGTCAATATCTTTGGGTTTAAGTAACTAAGTCCCAAGTTGCAAACAACTTGGGGAAGCAAGGACCCTACCCTGCACCTATACAACATATAATATATAGCCTGCCTTAAACACCCAAGACATCTAGGGTGCCCAAACAAACCCAACTTCCTCATCGACAAGGTCAATACATGTCATTAGTATTACAAAAGACTTTCGCAAGTATCGTTCCAACTACTTTGGCAGTTTAGACCAGTCTTTACAAGTATAGATCCATAATTATTAAATACACATCTTTGCATACCTACCAATTGCTTCACAACCGATCTCCTTGTAAAGTCAGAAGTGAGGGGGTTTGTTCCCACTTTTGTAAGCTGTGCAAGGTAGCCTACCTTATTCTTTGGAGTGGCTTTAAATTGGCTATGGATGATAGGAAGGCTGTAGATTGAAGAATAGGGCATAGAAATCAAGATGAATAGCTATTATATCCTGGCAACAACAATACTTTCAATTTTCTTGTAATGTTCAATTTAGGTTTTTGGTTTACATTACTATTTATTGTTTTGTATAGCGCCATCATATTACGTGGCACTGTACAATGGGACATTTGTCTTCAATCGAGACTGGGTTCTCGATTGACTTCTGGCTTTACATTTTTGCCTGTTCCGGACATGCTCCCGGTCTGCTGTTGGCTTCATCAATGGGTCTCCAACCCTAGGCTGCTCATGTTAAGATCTTCTGAACTCCCGATCCTGCTGGATTCCTGCCGACCTGGTTGCCTTGGGCCTGAGGTTCTACCGCTGTTGTTCTAAAAGTAGATAGCTAAGTACCTGCAACATGCGCCTCTACTTTAGCTATCAGCAATGCTTGGTTGTTTGCGTGTCTCACTTTTATTGTAAAAATCTTAAAAACTTCCATATGGTGTTTTTAAAAAAATATCAGACATATTTATGCTCCACTACGTAGTTTTTAAGACGACAGAGCTATTTAAAAAAAACATACAAACTTTACACAACCGTTCAATAGCAGGCAGCTTTTAGTACAGTTAGTACTGTAAATAACTAATGTGATAATGAAAAAAAACGATGACAGCTTGTAGTCTGTACATTCTCAGATTATTGCGAAATAACAAGGTGGCAAATGTCTGACGCGTTTCAAAATATGTTTGTTTTCTTCTTCTGTATCATTTTTCCCGATAAACGGTAATTAATCATTCAATTACCAAATCATTTATGCTTCAGTTCCGCTTGTTATGACAGCTCGCCAGAATTCTGAACTATTCTATGGATTCTGAACCTTTAAACAGGGGAAAGCAAAACAGATTACATCTAAATTGGCTTCCAAACCTCCAAGTTAATGGGTGATTAAGGCTGGTGTCGGTGTATAATCCACAAACGGATAAAATTAACCTGGCCTTGCTTAGCTCGTTTTGTTGGGCAAATGAAAAGTTCATCTGTAGGGAAGATAGAAAGCTTGCAATTAATGTTTAAGATACCCGTGAGGAACAAAATTCTAATTTAATTTGTGAAATCCCTTGAAAATTAAACCTTGCCTGTCAATATCTCCAAATTAAGTATCTCTCTGTAGGCATGATACTCATCAGACTGGCGATGAAGAGGCCTGATGAAGTAAGTGTGGCCAGATGACCACTCCGGATGACCACTCATCTTAAGTGTATCTTGGACATTATATGTTAAGAGATTAATACAAGCTGCACGATGTCCCTATGAATGTCCTCGTAGAAACACAATGTGCGTTAGACGCTTCGCATAATGGTTACCGGAATGAATCACGTAGTCAACATCTCCTGACCTACAATTGTGACCACGTTATGGTGGGAGGACGGTGATGATTGAGTGATGGTTTAACATCTAGTGATTAGGTTAATAACATCCTCAGAAAGACGCTTCTTTTTGTCATCGCTGCATAGATTATTCCGTGTGTAGGTTCACCAGATGGCATCACATTGTTATCGTTTTTTTTGTTTTTTTTAATTATACTCCTGCTTGCGTTTGGTAAAATAAAAAGTGCACCCGTACAAATTACTACGCGTGCGAGATTATAGAGCAGGGGTCCCCAGCCTTTTCTTTAGTGAGAGCTCGTTACCATTAGTTAGACATTTCTCAGAGCTACTATTAAAAAGGTACTGAAATTACATTTTGGGAAAGCAAAGTTAAAGGTCAGTACGAGCGTCCAGGAGTTAATGGTCCATGCGAGCGACTCTATCGGTCGCCGGCAGGGGGCTCCTCTGGCATCAACCAATGAAGGGCTGCTGCGCGATCCTACGGATTCCCGCTCCCGCTAACCCCTGCGATGCCAAGTAGACAAGGTAGGCTGGAGGCAGGGACTTATATGGGGGGAAGGGACCAGGGAGATTAGTTCGGAGATATTAATGAAGATTCTTCGTGTTGTGCGTCTTCATCTTCTTGTACGTTTTGCCGCCGCCATGTTAGTCCCCTTGGTGTTCGGGCTGAACAACGAAAACGCACCCTTCGTGTTGGTTTTCATGTTTCTTTAGTGTATAAAAATTCAGGCATGGTGAGGTCTCTCTTCCATCCATGAAGCACAGTCCTACTAATACTATCTTTTACCAAATCTGTGGCTTCGTTGTATCCTTTGTCACTGAGTCTTTTAGTCAATCCCAAAAGGGGAGATCTAACACCCTCTGTGATACACTATGATGCCACTGGCATGGAAGCCGGTCATGTGACATAGGTTGATGGGGAGATAGTTGTGCTTTCTGTATGAAAAGGCTCAGGGTGAAGGACTGTTGAGTTCAGTTCACAAAACCATTTGAGACAAACATCTAATGCTAAACTGCACAAGCTAAATACAGAAGGATATGTGGGGGATAGCCAACTGCTGGGTTCTCTGGGTGGGTGATAGCCAACTGCAGGGTTCTTTGCTGGGTGATAGCATACTGTTGGGTTATTTAGGTGGGTGATAGCCAACTGCTGGGTTCTCTGAGTGGGTGATAGCCAACTGCTGGGTTCTCTGGGTGGGCGAAGCCAACGCTGGGTTCTCTGGGTGGGTGATAGCCAATTGCTGGGTTCTTTGGGTACAGTGTTGATGTTGGGGAGTGGAGAAGCCACCCCAACCATACAGAGCAAAGCTAATGTTTTTTTGTGAATGTTCAGATGAACATCTTTTTTAATATTTTTTTGGGGGGTTTGATTGCAGTTGTTTTTTTAAGAAAATATACAGACTTTAGCTTGAATTGGATCAGCTATGTAACCTATATATGCTTTCTTGTACTTTTCACTTAAGTATTAGTGTTGAAAAAGTTCTTTTCTGTGGTGCTGTAGACGAGATCTGTCATCTCAGTGGCACAACGCGTTTTAAAACGGCTTCCTTGCCTAAAGATATCGGTAAAAGTCTTTCGTATATTAATTAATTAATGAAATTAATAATAGTTTCAGTGCTGCAGCCAATTACGGATGTATCTCGAGTCTGAGAATTTCCCTTGAGACTGGATTTTTCTACTTGGGCTCTTTACAAACAATAGAAAATGCAAAACTTGTAAATAAGATTCCGCGGGTCACTGAACAAGAACCTAATTAGGAATATAATTTTTTTTTTCTTGTATATAATCATAGATGTATAATTTGAATTTTCCAATAAGAACGTGTTCTTAGAACTAGAATTAAGTCGTCTGTCTCCCTTACAGCTGATTCCACTTGATTGATAGCTCTGTTTAGCTTTGATGTCTTGTTATTCTTGTTCATTGACTTTGGTTTGAGGATGCATACAAACATCCAGACTGATTTGAGGTTTGCATGATTAACAAACCATGATTTAGACTCCTACAGATTGCTAAGTAAGACAGCAGTAAGTCATTAACATGTACAACACAGTCGGATTGTCATCGAACACTCGTACCCTCGCTTTTAAGGAACAGCTCAAACATAAGGGCTTGTTTCATTGAAACCAAAAAATATACTGAAAGGGGGAGCACAACCTAAAATGCGTAAAAAGCATACACATTCAGATTCCTGGGTTGCTGCTACAATAATAATGACTGATAAGTAGAAATACCCTTCAAAAAACATAAAGCATAAATATTGGGGATTCCGTCACACTTCACGGCCATTTATTGCTTTGCCCGCCACTACCCCATCAAAGTACCCCAAGTTTGGTCACTCCTATCTAATTTTTCTTCTAAACCTGCCTTTTTATCCACTAATTTCCAGCCCTGACCACTATAAGCCTGGTCCCTATGTCCGCAATATTACAAGATGACTGGGGGGACCTTTCCGACATACACATAGGAGTTTAGCACATTGAGGTCTGTTCGCTAAGCTGCAGGCACACACAATTTATAAAATTAAAAATCAAAACGTTTTGCACTATAGTTAGACAAAAGTTCAGCCTGCGTACTCGGTGGAAACATGTCAAATGTGCATTTAAACTGCGGATATTCAACTGCAGGAGAGTCAATGTGAGTTGAATACACAAGCTGCAGATGTGAGTTAAGTTGTAGTTCTGTCCAGGCTTAGTTTCCCCTTTACAAAGGGCCCTTCCGACCACTCCAGGCCTAGAGGCCCTTTCTAAACTATTTTGGACTGGCACGGGGAGACTGGAGCGTATCAGGGTCACGTTACATCACATGACCCTGAAGTGAAACAGAGGCTGCTCATACAGGCGTTATGTATGTATATATATGTTTGTTTATATAGACTGTATGTATGTATGTCTAAGTGTGTGAGCATGGATGTGTAGGTGTGTGAGCATGCGTGTCTGTTACAATTAACGTGTACGTGTGTGTTAGTGAATATGAGTAAGTGTAATTTATTGTGCCAGAGTGTATGCTTGAAGGAGGGGGCTATAGGCAAATATGGCACAAACAAGACTGTTTGGGGGTTAGGATGACACTGATAAGCTGTTTGGGGTAAAGGCACTCACATAGCCCATACTAAGGATTCTATGTAGTGACACGCCAAATGTGTTAACCCAATGTCTCTATTACTGGTCCTCATGGAAACCGTGACTTGTCATTATTTAAAATACACTTTATTGAGTCACCTGCATTAAAGCAAGGATATCAAACATAACATACCAGTAGCAAAAGCACCATTTAGCAGTCTTATATATGATCACAACAGTGTACCATATGAAGGAGTCCGCTCCAGACTGTGTGACCTTGAGTATCTACCCTTTCACCCTGAGATTGGATCAAAAACCCTGAGACTCGGGGGCAAACTCTCTTTTTTTTTCTCTCAGCTAAGTTCAGGGCCTATATCCAAATGGCCTTGCCATGTTATTGTATGTATGTTATTGTATGTATGTATATCCCACTTTCCTTAGTGTCCATGCGGCTAGAGTTCAAATAACGAACCGTTCTCCAGTGCCGCCATTTCTCACGGAGTCAGACATAATTACTATAAAATAACATAAAATACGGAGCACTGTCTCGGAGTTGCTTTATAGCTTCTTGGAACTCTATGGTTCATCAACGTTGTTTTCTTTGGGGATTGTCAAGCAACGGCAAAATGTTGTGCTCTCTCTCTCTCCATAATTCAGACCTCGGCTGTCAGAAAAGGGTAAAAAAAAAGATCTATAATTCCTTTGTTAGATTTATAAGACTTGATCGAACAGACACTGCTCACAGACAATAAGAACATGGTTTTTAATGGCGGGTAAAAACCATTGGCCTAGATTATGGCCTTTTGTTCTAATATTTTCCTCCTTGGAAATAAACTTCTCTCTTTTTACTTCATTTTACTAAATTAACATGTAAATTACTAATTGCCTTGTGATCGAATGAAAATCACGTGTACAAAAATCACACGTCAAATTTCTCTTTCTTTGAACCTTTTGTTTAAAAACGTGTATAATATAATGGGTATTATTAATTGTGTGAAATGCAATCACCGACCACATTTAAAAAAAAAAAAAGATGCTATTCATGATGGATCACAAATTAGATCTCTCATTCTCCTTAACCTGTTCATGGAATGAAGAACATAATTGGCTCCCGCTGATTTATGCAGCAATCAGCGAAATCGACGCATCCAGCCATTTATTTACTTACTCGCCATTTACTTACATCCCAATCTTTGGTGACGCCTAACGATTACGTTTAGTGGTTTCAAACCATTAACTCCGTGTTAACTGAAGGAAACCGTCGCTGCCAAGTAATGATTAGTGTGCTTACACAAAAGGCATAATCCGCAAATTTGCCACTTTCACCCCTAACGCTAAACCATGCGCTGTGGAATTGGTTTTATATCGCAGCACGGCCATTAGCATTTGGGGAAAATATAGCATAAGTAGAAATAGTAAAAATGGCTGTTTATTGGGATTGAGCTTTTGTATATAAGCGGTTTACCTATTGTCTGCTTCTTTACTAATATTTTTAAAAGTAAGTTTTAATGTAATGGCTGCATATCCGCCATTTGTATGAGTTATTGCTCTGTTATTTGAGTCCAATCTACTAGATAAACACCCTGACTCCTTACCATACTGTCTAAATCACCCAGCATAGGCACTCTGACTAATAAAAGTCTATGGCGGAACAGACTTCATTAGCATTGCCGTAAAGCATCAGCTCAGTGTGGTGTTTTAGCTGGAAGTTTCCCTGAAAATATCTCATGACTGCCAACAATAGCAGCAGCAGATTGGTGAATTCCTCAAAATCGGCTCATCACCAACACATTTTAGAACTGACCCAACTTCTATGCGATTTCACGCAGCTATGGAAAGGAAGACGAGTTCAAGTGAAAGAAGCACTCCAACTCAATAGAGTCAACTTGACCCCTTGGGGTAAAGGCCTTTGACCCAACTCAAACTCTCAATGCATCAAACAGACCTAGCAATATGACTTCCAACAGTGATTGAATGTCAGAACTCGATGGAAGACCAAAAATGTTAAACTCGACCACCACTTGATATTCGGCCGGTAGACACATACATGTTCAGGTTCTAATCAATAAAGCTCAAATTATTGGTCAAGTTACAGAGTTGATTTGACTGACCTAATGCAGGAGCTCTCAACTAAAAGCCAATCAACAACTTGGTTATTCACAAAAAGTCTGATGGACCCAAAAGAACACAACTAAATTCAATCCCCTGTCCTAGGTGGACCTTTAAATGTTTCCTAGAGGTCACCATCTCACTCTTCACATGGAAGCCAATAAAGAGGCTGTGTAAATAGAAGCATGGCTAGCCACGTTTGGGGGAAAAACGGGCAAAACCAATAGAAAGTGGGTGGAACAGGACAGGGTCCTAAATACTTTTACCCAGAGCTGAAATGTCTGCCGTGGATGTTCGGTAAGCAGTTACATGGCGCTTTGAGGTAGCTATTCTTTTTATAGTCCGCTTAGCACACCAGGTGAAACCAGCATCCAAATATTTAAATATTTTCAGCCACAAACATCAAAAAGAGTATAAAAAATAGATATTTTTGCTCATGTAAAGGTGAATTACAGTTTTTTTTTTGTAAAATGTTTTCTTTATTTCCAGTAAGCAGAAAATTAAATCATGAGGCATCAGAGAGGCATACAATTATTATAAATATCGTCATACTTCAATGCCTCTTCAGTTTACAATGAAAAAAATGTTGACTATACCTATCGTGTCCACAAGCCATTTAAATTGTAGCATGTATTTAATTTATGCGCTAGCTGATCTAAATAATGCATATCACAACGCCCACGAGGCAGAATTAGATTGTTCATAATGCTGTTTGCAATTTTATAAATCATCCTAGTTATTACGCTTTAAACCCGCATTTATTGTTTTCAAACCTTACACTAATAGGTTTGTGAGAATGAAATGTGGTTAAATGTTTATTTTATGATCACTGCCATATTATTTCTTTCTACATATGTTCTTTCTACTTTTTAGGGTCGCAATACTGCCACCTAGTGTTTCAAATCAGATTGCAGATAATTACAGAACACAAATAGCTATATGGGACACCAGTGGAAATGCTTGTTAACATAAATAGCTAATCAGCCAATCACATGGCAGCAACTCAATGCATTTAGGGATGTAGACGAGGTCAAGACAACTTGCCAAAGTTCAAACCGAGCATCAGAATGGGGAAGAAAAGGGATTTTAGCTTTGTAACGTAAATTAAAGTGTGCAGTAAAGTTTCTGGTATTGCCATAGTAACAGAGTTGTCAAAGGCAATCATTTTTGCCGCTTTATTGCTACCTATGGTTTAGATCTAGTGCCCATGTCATCAGCAAAGGGGGGACGCCATTGATTATACAGCTCCCTGGGCCGGCCAGCGGTGATCAGAGGATCTCCCTGAGCAGTAGAGAGGGACAGTGGGTCAGTTACCCAGGACGGTGGAACAGCGCCCAAAATTGGGACTATCCCACGAAACAGGACAGTTGGGGGGTATGAGAAAGTTTGTTAACAGTCGAGCAAAAAAATCCAGCTAGCTAGTTTAAGAAAATGCAGTGAAAACACAGAATGTGCGTTATTTATTATTGTTGAAGCCATTAGCACCTATTGGGGACAATCACTATGGTGCAGAAGTTTTAAAGTGGTCTTATCACCATAGCAACCAATTGAGTGTTCCACCTGATTCTATTGGTTATTACGGCTATAAAACCACTATTCAATCTGTTTTTAATCTCTGCCCCAGGATGACTTTTTTATACATTGTACCAATGACTGCAACA
>VKOC01026145.1:0-16181 GCA_009364415.1 Spea multiplicata
TGGTACTCTGTCCGGGAATCTTTACTTACACACAGTCTATCAGGCTGCAGAGACGTCTCAGACACAAGGAGGGTAAAATAAAAGGCTGGGGCCTGTTTTATTTTATCACCACAGGCATTACAGAAAATAAATAAACCAAAACAAAAAGCCTCGCTCTTGTGAGCACTAACTAATACAAGGTTCTCCAACCTAACTACAGTTGGACGGTTTATCCGTTCCCAACAACAAAATAACAGATTATATGCAATAATCACAGCAGTCAGTGTTTTTGGCAGCTCTCTCTCTCCCTCTCTCTCTCTCAGAGAGTTTTGTTTTTGGCAAATGATCTCTCTCTTGCACTGAGACCAGGAGGCTACTTAACTGCTTCTCCCATTAATTAGTGGATACAGGTGAGTGCTAGGAGAGTATCCCATAATCTCCGGACTGGATTCCCACCTGCTGGTCTTCGGCTGCTCATAAACTGTGGAGTGGAGCACTGGCCCGCCCTACTCTCCAAATGCTCCACCCCAGGGACCCAAAACACACAGATAAAAACAGACATTAATAATTACATTATTAACAATACATCTCCCTGGGGCTAGTAAAACTATTGTGGGTAACCACCCTGCAAAATATAAGGGGATATATAAACTCCCTCCATATCATCCCCTGCTTTCTGTCACAATATATATATATATATATATATATACATACAGTGAAGGAAAAGTATTATTTGATCACCTGCTGATTTTGTACGTTTGGCCACTGACAAAGACATAATCAGTTTATAAGTTTAATGGTAGGTTTATTTAAACAGTTATAGATGGAATAACAACAACAAAATCCAGAATAATGCATTTTAACCCCTTAATGACAAAGCCCGTACATGTACAGGCTAAAAATACATTGTTTTCAATGGGTTTAGGGACCGCCCATTGCCCTTAAGGGGTTAAATAAGTTATACATTGATTTGCAATTGATCCCATATCAATCAGCAAGATGTTTGGCCCTCAGGTGTCTTTTATACAGGTAATGAGCTGAGATTAGGAGCACTCTCTTAAAGGGAGTGCTTTTAATCTCAGCTTGTTACCCGTATAAAGGACACCTGTCCACAGAAGCAATCAATCTATTAGAATCCAAACTCTCCACCATGGCCAAGACCAAAGAGCTGCCCAAGATGTCAGGGACAAGATTGTAGACCTACACAAGGCTGGAATGGGCTATAAGACCATCGCCAAGCAGCTTTATGAGAAGCTGATAACAGTTGGTGTGATTATTTACAAATGGAAGAAACACAAAATAATTGTCAATCACCCTCGGTCTGGGGCTTCATGCAAAATCTCCCCTTGTGGAGTTTCAATGATCATGAGAACTGTGAGGAATTAGCCCAGAGCTACACAAGAGGAACTTGTCAGTGATCTCAAGGCAGCTGGGACCTTAGTCACCAAGAAAACAATTGGTGACACACCGTGAAGGACTGAAATCCTACAGTGCTCGCAAGGTCCTCCTGCTCAAGAAAGCACATGTATAGGCCCGTCTGAAGTTTGCCAATGAACATCTGAATGATTCAGAGGAGAACTGGGTGAAAGTGTTGTGGTCAGATGAGACCAAAATCGAGCTATTTGGCATCAAGTTTGGAGGAGGAGGAGGAGGAATGCTGCTACTACCCCAAGAACACCAACCCCATCGTCAAACATGGATGTGGAAACATTATGCTTTTTGTGTTTTTCTGCCAAGTGGACAGGACAACTTCACCGCATTAATAGGACGATGGGGCCATGTACCTTCACATCTTGGGTGAGAACTTCTTTCCCTCATCCAGGGCATTGAAAATGGGTCTTGGATGGGTGTTCTAGCATGACAGTGACCCAAAACACACGGCCAAGGCAACAAAGGAGTGGCTCAAGAAGAAGCACAAAGTCCCTCCTGAGATATGTGGAAACCTGGTGGCCAACTACAAGAAACGTCTGATCTCTGTGATTGCCAACGAGGATTTTGCCACCAAGTACTAAGTCATGTTTTGCAAAGGGGTCTAATACTTACTTCACTGAGTATAATACAAATCAATTTATAATTTATTTGCGTTATTCTGGATTTTTTTGTTGTTATTCTGTCTCTCACTGTTCAAATAAACCTACCATTAAAATTATAGACTGATCATGTCAGTGGGCAAACGTACAAAATCAGCAGGGGATAAAATAATTTTTTCCTTCCCTGTATATTTATACACCGATCAGCCATAACATTATGACCACCTACCTAATATTATGTAGGCTCCCCTTTTGCCACCAAAACAGCCCTGACCCATCGAGGCATGGACTCCACTAGACCTCTGAAGGTGTGCTGTGGTATCTGGCACCAAGACGTCAACAGCAGATGCTTACAGTGCTGTAAGTTGCAAGGTGGGGCCACCATGGATCGGATTTATTTATCCAGCACATACCACAGATGCTCAATTGGATTGAGATCTGGGGAATTTAACAATGCTTGATTCGGATAGAAGTACATTTTGCCCTGAAGAAGCCTATTCTTGTGGGCTAAACATGTAGAGAGGATATTGAATTGATTTGTTTGTATTGAACGTCTGAATTTATCTTGCCTGCATTTTATCCGCACTTTTTTCAATGTGAGTCCCGTAAGTGTTTACTTTAGCTGGGGTATTCCTGTGGTTCCTAGATAATACATATTTGGTGGTATTTTTGTGTTTGTATTGAAGGATTTATTAAAGAAGAAGAATGAACTCTATCCAGGGCAGAGTTTCATCTTTTCTCATATTGGGCGCATTCCTACCCATCTGTTATTGTCTTGGTGTCCCTGCGCCATCCTGTATTGGTTTTGTTGTCACTGGTTTTGGCATTTGGGAGAAGTGCATTAGTGAGAGGCTGCGGTTCACCAAGGAAGTATTTATATTTGTTATGTTTGATATTTGTGTTCACACTTTCTTTGCACACGTTCACTTTCGGTTTATATGTCTGTATCTTACCCACTGTTTGGCCCAGTATCAACTTACCCTCTATGTAAAAAAAGGACACTTCGTCTCCAGCCCCTCCTATGTTAAAGAACTACAGCTCTACCTAAGCCCCATGCTAGAAGTACCAGCCTTAAAATAATGCATCATTATTGAGGTCAAGTTTGTAGGTGGATTAAGCCAGTGTGAGACTATGGAGGTGACCCGACCCTTACAGACCCTGGGTTCCTTACATTTGTATGGGTTACACCCTCATCACCCAAAATCAGCTCTAAAAAGACGCACGGAATTGAAAGTGATAAATTGTTAGTGGTGACAGAAGTTCCTGAAATCAGAACAAGCAATAGGTGTCTTAAGCTGTCTTAAGTCCACTGCCAGCCATTTCCTGGGGAGAGGTAAAACATGGACCAGAGAGGGAGGATAATAAAATAATGTTTTATGTAGCATCACAGAAAGCATACACTATTGTAAAGAGATTCTTGAGATTATTTTTAATGGATGCACTTTGAATTAATGTAACCCTGAAAAAAATATTTTTTCAATAAACAACATTCTTGAACCAGTTCAGTATTTCTAGGAAATAATGTTTGCGAGCCTAGCAGGAATTGTGTTAGTTCCCCAGGCAAGTTTGACCTTGTCAGCTCTTTGTATATCCTACCATATGTTATATTTCCTCTCAGTTATTTTATGGAAATATTGAACTGTACTTTCCAGTATCAACGCTGGTACTTTAGAACACTAGTATTTTGGCAGGATTTTCTAAATCCATAAATCCACAATACCTTGTGCACTGCTTTGTGATAATGCTCATTGCAGGGAGTTTGGCCGACAGCACCACACACTCACCTGATCTGCCACTCCAGCACCTGATCTGGTGCTGCAGCGTGCGGTCCACTGCTAGATGTGCCCAGCCATATGCTACGTAGCCATAAATATGGCTACGCAGCCATATTTATGATCGGTCCTATAGCTTTGGTGGGCCTTTCCAAGGAGTTCAATGTTTCCGGTGTTCTTCAAAACACAGGTCAGTGATTAGGACTTAGGATTTCAGCATGTTCCGTGCAAGAAGCTTAAATTTGTCATTACAGTGAATTTTCTCACAAATCACAATATGTTCACATTCCATATCTAGATACACTGTAGTGTTTAAATGTTTTCATTCCAGGTTGCAAATCTTCATTTTATAATGCAATGATTCATCTGTTCCTCAAAGGCTTTCAAGTAATATCTTCATCACAACCCAAATTCTTGTGAAAAAGAAATAACCTCCACAGCACAACAGAAAATAACAATAACCTCTTTAATTATATAAGAGGTCAATATAAACATTGAAATTCATGTGTAGTGTAAAGAACAATGGTTTATAAAATATTTAGATGTTCTTTATTTCATTGCATAACTTGAAACGAGATAGAATGTAATCATATATATATAACAAATGTCCAGAGCAGCAATACAGTAACCTCAAAACCGTATTTGCTATATGAAATGGAATTTCTGCACAAACAACTGTTGGAGTATCAATAGTACATATTTGTAAAGGCCAACACATTTCAAGTACAATAATATTATAGGACATAATAGTGGCATATTTAGACAAACACAAGTTGTGGAGGGCTTCACAATATGGCTTACAATCTACTGCAAATGTTTTCAATTTAAGGCTTGACAAGGCAAAATAAGTGGCCTTTAAACTTTTGATTATGATTATTATGATTATGATTTTTCGATAATTTGTTTAAATCAGTTTTAGGTATTCTGCCTTTGGTGAGATAGATGTAATTCAAATTAAAATGATTGATTTGAATGCTGACTTCAGAATCTAGCTTGCTTTTGTCTTTAGCAGGAACATCGCAAAAAGGAGAATGTTGAGGTTTTCTACCCTGTGAATCCTGTGATATACTAGATACTGTAGTGAACATATCCTACAATCAGCAAATGATACAGTCATAATATATAATCCTAGGGCTCTGTTTTTGAATTTCAAACATGCCTTGCTGGACTTTCCCATCAGAAGCAGAGGGGTATATAGCATACAATCAGAGTGGATTACGAGGCAAATACAGTTCTACATACACTAGTTGAAGAGAGCATAGCAACTACTCCCTATGGTGATGTAGAACATAGTAATACCTAGAACCTTAGAAGAAGTCCACATTGTGAAAAGTTTACCCTCTTAAGTCCTATTACTTAGGATTTGATTAAATCTAGACCTGCCATGGTTAAGAAAAATCATCTAAACAATGTTTTCATTGTGATTCAAGAGATCATAAAAGTGTTATATCTATCAAGCTACAGAATTTCTAGCCATACATCTGTAAGCACTCTAATCTTCATGACATCTGACAGCACAATATGATCTAGGTAGTTTGCATATGAGCTATCACACTTATCATATTCTATATTTGTCAATGCACTCCTGTAAACACAGTATATAAATTATATAGAAACTCAATATTGAATATGAGCTGTCATACAGGGCCCCAAGGTACTCAGAGATGTCTCTAGCCTTGCGGTCAAACAAAGATAGCACAGGCAGGAACTCCATTGTGTAATTAATCCCATCAATAGGATTGCTGCCAGGGGGATTAAAGCTTGGGTTGAATGCATGTATCTGTTAATTTATGTTAATGAAGTTCTGTGGATATATGAGTCTATGTTTTACAACAATAAACTGTTCACTCCTGCTGTACTCAATTCAAGGTAGTTGTGTCTACTTATTGGGTACACATAGCAGGGTTCCAAGGTGCGCATGCTGACTGGTGCTGGAAGTGATCTAGGGGACAACATTAGGGGATACATGTGGGTGATCTCTGGGAGTTACTACAGCTCTCTTGGTGAACCCGTTACAATGATTAATTTGGGTGAGGGTTTCTTGTTAAAAGTAAACTAATTGTAATGAGTTCTGAACAATGTTGCATACATTTTAGATCACAGGAAACGTCTAGCTTTTTGTTCTTATTTGTTTGTCTTTGATCTGGTCATCTTACTGGAGTTAGGATAGCAACTGAATTTTTGTATGTGCTCAGTAAAAAAAGTAGTTTTCATGCTTTCATCTGCTTCCAACTGAGTAATTAAAGGGAGAAAAAAAAATCTTAGCTAACCAAGCACACATTCACATAGCAGCAGGAGGCTACATAAAGTGTTTATTTCAATAAAAACAATTAAGCATATACATGTTGTTTGTTCAGCATTAATGATTCCCCATTGGCAAAGTAGAGTGCTGCTTGAATATCAAAAGAATGATTATTAAATAGAACCAATTGGCAGTCTAGTCATTTGGGTAATTGCCAATCAGAACAAACGTAAAAACAAACAGTGTAAGATATGACTTTTAAATTCTCTTTGTTCTGGCATAATGCATGCTTTAATGTTATTGGGCAAAAATGTGGGAGGAAAGAGGTTTTTTTCCCACAAAGATAAACATTATGTATAGAATTTCCCGTAGGGTTTAAAACATGTTGCATTAGAAACAAAAGATTAACATATTTGAGGAATATATTGACTAATTGCTACAATATAGTAAAATTGCTTTTACGTTGAATTGTTGTTTGATCAGTGAAAAACAGTATAGAATGTATTATGCAGATAACACATATAGGTGCAGGTTAGCATGCTGTCCATAATGGAGCCAAATCAGCATACCTGACAACTCTCTGGGTTTGACCAGAAGTTGCCAGGTAAAACCCTTCTTCACCAGGTCTTGAGCTCAGCTTCTTCTTTCTTCTGACATAGGAGTGGTGTTTGGTCAAAATTAGTTCTTGTCCTCTTCCCTTCTCTCCCACTAAAGGCCCATCCCTATGCATGGGGCACAAACAGCTAGCCTTGCCCGCACAGATGGCCCGCCCCTTCACAAAGCTAATCCACCAGAGGAGAAAAAGCTCAAGCTTCTCTGACCTCAATGAAATAGGCCAAGTTAGGCTTTAGGTTCAACCCCATGTTGAGTCATATAGCTCCACATGCAACCAAAATTTCAGAGCAAAAAATACATACTAATGCAATAAATAATGTGCCTTACCCTTGTGATGGCCAGTGTCATAGTTGCCTAATTTAGATAATGAGGTATATGGACCTTCAAGTTCTCAAGCCCCTGCTGGTCCACTGCTTGCTTTGAACTGGGTTGTAGAATAGGAAACAGATCTCTCTGCTTACCATAGAAGATGCCTAGACCAAGAGGTACCAATTGGTTCGTGCGTACATGTCCCATGAAACACCTCTTACTATACCAGCATGCACTGGGTCCTGTTTATTTAAGCAGGGAATAGGGATAGAAACCTTCTAATTTAAAATGGAACATTTAAGGTAGTCAGTTGGCACATTTCATTGATTTAGTTAAATTTAGCATTTTTAACCAGAATTGCTCCAGTTATACTTAAAATACTATGACCCGCGGTTTACAAACAAAAAGATATAGTTTTAGATTTTAAATTACATTAACTTGAAATTGTGCAAAATTTCAGAACATAAAACACTTTGAGGGTGATTAGAGTGATAATAGGAAATACTTGAAAATCAAGCAAATATGTTTTTCACATTCAGGTTATTAATAGTAAATGTTTGCATTTTGTAGAACATTCAGTACAAACCATTATTACACATGTGGCTTGTTTACCCACGGCCGATTTGTTGAACAAAAAAACACAAGGAAATAAACTGCAAATATATATACAGCTAATAATAGGAAAGATAAACACCATTCCTCAAAATTATTATCAATTTAAAGTGGGCCTGTCAGTTTCCTTAAACTCCAATGGACATTTCAGCATTGCACACAATTGTGTGGTCATGTATACAGGGGCACAGTCATGCTGGAACACAAAAATGCCTTCCCTAAACTGGTGCCACAAAGTTGGAAGCATAGAATTGTCTTTGTACGCTGTAGCATTAACATTACCCTTCACTGGAATTAAGAAGTCTAGCCCAGCTGATGCCTGGCATTGCGCTTAGGGATCTTCAGCTTGGAAACCCATTTCATAAAGCTCCCGACGCACAGCGCCTATGCTGATGTTGCTTTCAGAGGCAGTTTGAAACTCTTTAGTGAGTGATGCTATAGACAACAGGTGACTTCGACAGTCCCGCTCTGTGAATATGTGGTCTACCGTCTCACGGTTGAGTTGTTGTTCCACTTCACAATAATAGCACTTACAGTGACTAGGGCATATCTGACAGAGTAGAACTTCACCAATCAAGTCTCACACAAATCAGCCAAAACATTATGACCACTGACAGGTGAATAACACTGATAATCTTGTTATCATGGCACCTGTCAGTTGGCGGGATATATTAGGCAGCAAGTGAATATTTCATCCTCAAAGTTGATGTGTTAGAAGCAGAAAAAAAAACATAAGGATCTGAGCAACTTTAACAAGGACCAAATTTTGACAGCTAGAGTATCTCCAAAACTCCATCTCTTGTGGGATATTCCCAGTCTGCATTGGTCAGTATCTATTGAAAGTGGTCCAAGGAAGAAAAAGTTGTAAACCCGCAACAGGGTCATGGGCAGCCAAGGCTCATGGATGCATGTGAGGGGCGAAGGCTGGCCCCTCTGGTCAAATCCAACAAATGAGCTACTGTAGCTCAAATTGCTGAAAAAGTTAATGCTGGGTTCTGAAGGAAAGATGTTAGAACATCAAAGTTTGTTGCGTTTGTTGCTGCACAGCCGCATACCAGTCAGGGTGCTCATACTTACCCTGTCAAAAGTGCCTACAATGGGCAAGTGTGCATAAGAACTAGACAATAGAGCCATGGAAGAAGGTGGCCTGGTCTGATAAATCAAGTTTTCTTTTACATCACGTGGATGGCGTGTGCGCCTCTTACCTGAAGAACACAAGGCACTAAGATGCATCCATGGAGGCCCCACCTTTCAACTTAAAGGATCTGCTGCTAACATCTTGTGCCAGATACCACAGCACATCTTCATAGGCAGGTGGTCATAATGTTATGGCTGATAAGTGTGTGTATATATATATATATATATATATATATATATATATACATATACATATATATAATATTCAGGGTCGGCCTTACCATGGTGACCCTAACTTTTGAACGGTAGAGCGTGTTTGTGTATAATGTATATATATATATATATACATATATATATATATATATATATACCTTGCTTAGCAGGGTTGGAGGAACAGAATACTTCATGGCATGAAATTGACAGGACATGCTAGTTCGGCCACACTTGATCTCAGCTTCCCTGAGATGAAATTTGGAACAAAATATTTCAAAAACAAAAATACTAATTGACAAACATAAGGCACACGTTATAAGTTATTTTCATAACTCAATGTAATCATGTTAAACGGTATGACTGAATCTTTCTCTCTGGGTAGCTTCTCATAATTCTCTTACCCTGGGCAACCTCTGTTATTTGGCGAAGACACCCACAAGTATTCATGCACTAATAAATCCTTGTGCATGACTGCTAGTTTAACATATCTATCACTGGCAAAGTTAGCAGCTGTTTAAATGGTCCATCATTAATATATTAGCTATGCTAGTATGTTACTATGACCTTGCAGGATAAGAAACCGTATGGACATCCAACAAAGGGATGGTTGAGAATTGTAAGAATTGTAGCTCGTACAATCTGGAGTGACAACCCTTATCAAATGATCAACCATGCACTATGCACTTTCAAGATGTACACAATCACAATGAGTTAATTCATTAAAGTCAGCATATCTATTGCCAGTTGACAAAGAGCATCCTTCATTTAGGCTTCACTGGTTTCCAGTTCCAGGTGATCAAACTACTAACCCCAGTAATGGGTTGAAATCGATGATATATTGCGGGGATATTTTATTGTCTCTAAATCAGACATTTTCCAGTTATGTACAATAAATAAACCCATATAATTTTGTTTACAGATGAGCGAATACATACACTTGAATGGCAAAGTAAATGCAGGCAGAAATATCAGGTGCAATTAAAAAACTAATTTTTAGAATTAAGAGGCACTTTTACACATTCAGGTAGCTGATATTTCCCAGATAATTGTCTGCCATCTATTGTTGGAATATATTGTTCCTTCCGAGGCAACCATGTTTTATGCAATTTCATAGTTGAATTTCTGCGGCATGGCTCGGATTACTGGCACTAGCTGCCGCATCCTGCTTTCCTAGAGCACAATTCATTTATGTGTCCCCCACTGCTATAAACTTTCATCAGGGCAAGGTCTACAACTGCTGTTTCACTGCCTATCATTACTTATTAACTAAGTGATGACGTGCAGTTGTTACATAACAGGATTGTTTATCTGCCTGGTATCTACAGTTACACACGATCTGTTTGCATTACATGATTTAAGGCACACACTACCATGGTATCATTAGTGCAACAGTAAGCAACTGTGTTGCTAATATCATTCTGAAGCTGAGAATCGTGTGGGTGAGAGAACTATAAAGGTGGCTCTGCGTAGGATTCATAGTTAAAGTCATATATGTTGTATAGTTACTCTTAACTGTACATTACTTTGGTAGGGGCTTTTTCAAGTATATATAGCAACATATATTGCTTTAACATATAAGGACATATGGCCTAGGGGAGCTACTGCAAATTAGAAATAAAGATATATTAAAGATTACAGCCTCCAGGTGAAGTACCCTTTCCGCGCTGCAGCTTTTTAAATTGTTCTTCACTTGGGCTACACCACCTTTACTATTAAGAGAAGAAGGGTTCATATTTCTAATGCATGGTCCTCATAGGAAGTGAAGAAGAACTATTGAGGGCTGCAGCAGGGAAGTAAATGTGTTGCCTATATTGTATATTATAATATTGTGTTGTATATTATAACTAATTTATGATAGATTTCTGTTAACATTTAGAAACTTTATATTCATGTTACTTATTTTTCTGAATAGATTGACGTACATTGCAAGAGTTCTTGGCCAGCAGTTAATCACTCCTTAACACATTCACAGATCCTGAAAGAATTCCAGAACACATAGTACAAGCTGATCTATTCAATTTTTTTGATTAACACCATAAACTATACCCAGCCTTGTGGTTGGACAATTGAGGTCCCAGGCACGTCATGACTTTAAACAGGTGTACCCAAACGGTGTTGCTGTAATGCCTCGATGTCAAGGTATTCAGCAACACAGAGATTGGTATCAGCGGCCATGTGTGGCCTCTCCCCGGGCATCAACGTCTGCCATACTGTATGGCCGCAGACGCCCGTTTTAGAAGAGCTTAGGAGGCGATCACCGATTGTAAGATTGTGGTGTCCTTTAAAAAAAGAAACAAGTTTCCAAGAGGGTCTCTCCAGGTACTGCATTCAACCATGCAAGTCAATGTGATTAGTATCAATAAATGTAAAAAATAATAAGAAAAATAAATAAAAATAGTTCAAAAAATAGCGTGCAGAATTAATGTGACCCGCCGGTACATTGTCTGACTTCCCGCACCCGCATGCATACCAATGCAGTCCTCTACCATACACACCCATGAGCTGGTCCTGCATTATACCAGGGCAACTTTCTACAACATTGAAATAAGTACTATTCGCACATTAACCACTCTGGTATAGGCAAAATGTCCTCATAGATGTTGTAGCCACTAGCATCCCCTCTAGCACAGTGGCTATTACCAAGAGCACTGCAACGCCCACCGATGGCCTGCTCCTGCACTGTACACCTCAAATCCTCCCTGGATAACAACCAAGGTGTCTGCCCACAGGATGAACCCTAGCATGCCTCGCTGTCCATGACAAGATACGAGTGAAGAGATATGGAGGTGTGCTGTAGATTGCATGTCTTATGTATTTTCAGGAAAAATCTTCACTAGGGTCTCTGACATGTCTAATTGAGCGGCCATAAACTGTCACATTGAACACGTTACAAAGGGGTTGATTATATATTATTATTATGTGATTACTTACTGCTTATAAATGTGATTACTTTTATACTGTAATTATGTTGTGTTTTGGGTGGCCTAAAATGCTCAGATATAAAGCCTTGGTGATGGCAGCGAATTGTAGTACTGGGGTATGGTGCAGGCTATATTTGAGGGGTGGTTTGCTGGGATTAGTAACAGGTAACCAGGAGTCTGGTGTTAACCCTTTCGCTCCCACACTCTCCCCACTGTCTCAGCCAGGCCCATAACCCCTCGCCGGTGACACACCCTATTCAAAACCTTACATACTTGATAATAATGTATAGCCAGTAATGTCACCCACAAAATGGCTGAGATTTCTCAAGGAAGTTATTTAAACTATACATTTCAATTCATAGTCAACATTAGCACAGTGACAAAGGAAAACAATCTGTTTGCTGAGACATCCCATACCATATATCCAATCCAGATCAAATTCCCAACATTCCTAATACATAATGAATAACTTTAACAATCATAAACCACCGTCAATAGAGCTTCATGTGTATTGTATCCTTAGTGTAGAGATCTCTGCTATGAAGCTGCCTTACATACTAATTACACCATTAATTTAAATACCGGTAGCTGTACCCTTATTTACGTTCCATACTATTTTACATTTGTAACTATCTTTTTTGGCACTTTTGGGCTAGGAGCAGTTAAATTACCAATCTCATGTGCTCCTGGAAGCAACTCTATTACTGGTTTGGGACATCAAATTGAAGCCTTTAGAGAATTACACTGTATGTTAATGGGAAGTGCTCCAGCCACTTTAAATACTGTTATTATTCTCTTTTACAAATACAAAGAGAAATAACATCCCCTGAAATATACACCCACTGCCCTATCAAACCTAACAAATTTACATAATTAAGGTCAGTTTATAAAAAGCTTACATCCAAAAGAAAGCCACAAAAATTAAACAATGCCTTAGCCGAGTATCTGCCATATAGCCAATAGCTATTTATCCCAAGATATTATTTATGGGGTATTCCTCAAATAGCTAAAATATTAATAGTAGCATATGTATCGATAACTCCATATTTGTAAATGTTTGCTCCAGTTGTCCCGGGATAAAATGGGGCTTAAAGTGGGTGGAGTTTTGTGCCATTGCATGACTCCACTGCACAGTTTATTGAGGAGATGGAGTGTCGCCGCCGTAGCCCTTTTTTTGTTGTAAATATTAATCATTTGCCACAGTCTTATGTTTCTGTCAGGGTCTGGGTCCATACAGATGACTGTAATGACCCAGAGCACCCAAAGATGATGTTCAGAAGTTATTGCACAGTAGCAGAGTTGGACAGGGCTTGGTGCAGGGTGACTGCACTCTCTCAGGTGTTGAGCACCTAGGGTTGTGTGGCCGCATACCAGGGCCCTGACATAGCAGCGGATGTTCTCCAGAACAAAACAAAAGTGATTGTCACGAACTGGGTCTATACAGACGACTGTAATGACCCACAGCGCCAATGATGCAATTTCAGGAGTCACCTGAAGAGCGGAGTAACGGTAACCACACTTGCCTGAGTGTTGGACCATCAGGATTGTGTGGCCACTTACCAGAACGCTGAGGTAGCAGCGGGAGGTATGCAGTACAGATAACAGGATATAGAGATATCTGGAGCTAAGGACAGAAAAGGCAGAACAGAACCAAATGAGTAGAAACAGATTGCAGAATCAGGAATACAGGTTACAGGGACAGGCTACACACAAGATCCAACATAAATACGACAGGACACCCCCTGCCGGGCCTCAGGACAGTACACCCCTCTGCTGGAGATTCAGGACAGAACAACAGAGTACAGGGCTGACAAGACTAAACAGAAATAATAGGACTAAACAGGGATACGAATAGAACCCCTTTCTCAGATAATAAGATTGGAGATTCCATCACATATTATGGCCATAGCATGCTTGGCCCACCACTACGCCAAAGTACCCCAATATATCGGTGGGTCCTAACACTAAACCCTGCTTACTGAATTACTAATAAACAAACTAAACATTAAATCTAAACACATATCAGAGGAAGACAAACCTGTAGACTGAGACAAACATAACAGGTGGGGCACACCTTATAAAGAAGCTGAAGCTAAGAGCAGGACTGGAATCAAAGAATCAGAAGTACAGGACAGAGCATAAGGAAATCCAGGAATGGATTACAGCAAAGGGGAACTGTAGCTAGACAGGGGAACTGTAGCGAGACAGGGGAATTTTAGCAAGACAGGGGAAAAAAAAACAGAGATATACAGTTCCACAGCCTGGATGGGGCGTGTAGCTCTACAGAGAAATGAGCAGGATGATACAGGCTGGGAGTAGGGAAGCTAAGCAGAGTAAAAACAGAAACATAGCAAGCAAGGGGGACAGAGCAAGATACAAGGAGACAGAGCAAGAAACATAGCCAGACAAGACATACATGGTATAGTACACAAGTACAAAGGACAAGGAACAAGGCAAGGGACACGGGATGAAGTGAGGAGCTGAGATCCTCAGATGATTCAGGGAAAAGTAGGAAAAGGTACATAAAAGACAGACACACAAATATAGGACAAGCTTAGGACTATATCAGGGGCGTCCAACATGCGGCCCGCGGGCCAAATGCGGCCTGCGAGACCTTGAGGTGCGGCCTGCATAAAATCGGCAGCCAGGGCTAAGAGAAACGTGAATGTTTTGGTCCAGAATTTTCATTTTGGTGCTTGCCTAGAATAAATAGAACTACACCCGCACACGTATACAATTCTGATGAAGTGGCCCACTGCAGAAAAAACTTGGACACCCCTGGACTATATGATAACAATTGGAGATTTAGTAGCATCTTATGACCATAGTATGCTTAGGCCACCACTACACCAAAGTACTCCAATATTCGGTGGGTCCTAGCGCTAAACCCTGCCTACTGAATACTAATAGGCTGAAACTAAACATTGAATCTAAACACAGAACAGAGATAAAACATACATAGAGACTGCAGACTGAGACAAATATAACAAATGGATGGGGCACAACAGAAGATGAAGCTAAGAGCAGGACCGAAATACAAGAATCAGAAGCCAACGGCAGAGCGCAAAGAAATCCAGGAATGGATTACAGTGACACAGGGGAACTGTAGTGAGACAGGGGAACTGTAGTGAAAAAAGGAAAAACCAAAGATATGCAGCTCCGCAGCCTGGATGGGGCCTGACAGTTTCAGTCTGTTTATTGTTATTAAAGTTGTTTTACGGTTACAATTAAGGACCATGCCAAGGGGAACATAGTGGGGCATATGCACCTGAGTTTAAGGTTGCTGATGTTTGGCCAGTTTATCACAAGAACTGGTTAATTCTTAATAGATGGTCAATGGCAATGTTAAGTAAAAAAACATCAAAAGTACTATGAAATTACAAGAAACACATGTGGCAAACAACATATATTTAAACTTAAATTAAGCTTAAATACAGTTGTAAAGTGTACAGGACAGGATTTTGACAGCTGATTAAGATATTGTGTTTCTAATCCTGTGCTGCAGAAATGAAATCATTTATGCTATAATGCTATAGTAAAGCATATTTTCTTTTTATGCTTTGTAGTCCAGGCAACGTGAACAATGAATGGCTGGCATTAAAGCATATTCAGAGGCAGCACACATTTTTTTTCCCCTTTCAGAGGTGTCCTACTTCCTTGCATTGTGTGAAAGGTGCCTGTACTCCAAGGTAGCAAAAGTAAGGCCACAGTGTAAAAGGGTCCCGAATCTTCCTCTACTGGAACCACAATCCCTTTGTTCCTTACGTAGCCAAAGCTAGAGGAAGGGCTGAATCTTTTTGACACCCCATCCAAGAAAGAGTGACCACGGAAGTCTTCAAGTGAAGGTGGAGGCCAAAAGGCTGTTACCTTTCACCGGCGGGTCTGTCCAGGGAGCTCCTCTGCTGCAGTCCTCGGTGCTATGGAGGTGCACACACGTGCACGCTGTCATGGCGGCCAGGAATCCTTACCCAGCAACTGCTACGTCACGCTAGGGGGCGGGTCCTCCCGCTTTTTATCTGATTGGCTGATTATTGCCTGCAGCTGTCTGGCACCAAATTTAAACCCACTGCTCACTCTAATCTAAGCCCTTGTGTGCTACATACGTTATCACTGTCTCAGTGTGCTATATATCTGATATTCTGGTTTTCTGACTCCTGCTTTGTTCCTGACTACTCTCTGATCGCCGCCTGGATTGACTTCGGATCGCTTTTTGAACTTTGTCTGTTTGCTGCCTGCCTTGACCTTGGACCGTGACCTGTTTTTGCTATTTGAACTGTTCCGCTGCTGTCCCACTATTCCTCCTACAACTACTTGTCCGGATAGCTCACCACTCTGCATACGGGACCCGTCT
>VKOC01026146.1:0-11130 GCA_009364415.1 Spea multiplicata
TGTGTGTGTGTGTATCTTACTGTGTCTGTGTGTGTCTCACTGTGTCTGTGTGTGTCTTACTGTGTCTGTGTGTGTCTTACTGCGTGTGTCTTACTGTGTTCATAGCTTATTCAGTTATTGTAATAAATATTTTAGCCCATTTTTTAGCTCAAAATATTTTTTCCTTTTTTTTCTCCTCTAAAATCTAGGTGCGTCTTATCAGCAGGTGCGTCTTATAGAGCGAAAAATACGGTATGCACTCCGAAGCCTTGTTCATTTTGTTCACTTCTGTGCTGTGCTAATAGTTATTCAGGCCTTACTTATTCAAGCACCTCTACCAATGACGTAGGCTTGAATAACTTTATTAAACAGCACATAAGTTAACAAAATGGACAAGGCTTCGGAGTTTGTAGTTTGTAGAGGTCTGGCCCTCTAAAACCATTCCAATTTCTCATGTGGCCCCATGGGAAAATTAATTGCCCACCCCTGATCTACATGTTACCTTTTTTTGCAGTTCGATATGGTTGGTACAATGCGTCACGCCCCTCATAGCTTCCTCAGACTCAAGCCAAATTCCGAGTGGGATCAAAGGGTTTAGTTCTTTTTCCCTTGCCAGCATATGTGGGAGTTTATTTTCCCATAGACCGGAAAGGAGAAAAGCATAACATATTGAAATCATGGCCCATTGCGGAGCAGTTGCAGAGCATAGTTTAATAAAAGGGTGAGAGGAGAATATATTAATATGGAAGGAGGGGGATTTGGACTGCAACAAATGTCGGATTTGTAAATATTTGTAAAAGTCCAATGGAGATATTAGAAAGGTGGAGCATAAATCAGAAAAGGGACGTAGGGAACCATGGCTAAATAGATCTCCGAGTCTTAAAGGAAAAACAGCGCCCCATGAACTAAGATGTAAGTCCGGAATCAGCAATTCCAACGCTCCAAGTGGAGTGGCCCTAGTGATATGATGTAGGGAATGGACTGTTCTGGCGACTTGGGACCAAATCTGGAGTGTGCAAAGTGTGGTGGGTGGGAGAGCAGGGAGGGGAGGATGATATTGTTTGGGAAGCCACAGTATTTGGGAAACTGAATGTGGGCGTAAATAAGAGTCTTCCAATATAACCCATTGAGGGATCTCGTTACGATAATGAATGGCAACTGCTTGCGAAAGTATGGTGGTCCTGTAATAGGCTACAATGTCTGGGGCGCCTAAGCCCCCTTTAAATCTAGGGGAGAAGAAAGACTGTTTAGAAATCCTTGCCCGCCCTTTAAGATTAATGGAGTCATTAAGTGCTCTTTGGATTTGTAGGAGAAATTTATGAGGAATAGCGACTGGGACTGCTCGAAAAACATATAATAGTTTTGGGAGAACCATCATTTTTATAGACGCAATGCGCCCAAGCCAAGAAAAGTCAAAGAAGCGCCACCCCTGGATTGTGTTGAGTATGTGTTTCCATAACGGAATAACGTTAAAATCATTCAACTTAGACAGGGTTCTAGGAATTTTAATACCTAAATAAGAGAGGTAGTCCCGTCTCCAATCAAAAGCATACGAGGCTTGAAGAGAAGCAGACAGGTGAGTGGGTAAATGTAAAGTGCATTGCTTGTGTTTTGTATATGTTCAGTTTGTGATAAGAAATCGCCGAATAGTGTGTGAATTGGTCTAATAGCGCCGGTAAAGAAATAAAAGGTTGAGTAATAGCTGCTAAAATGTCATCCACGAATAAACCTAAGATGGAGTCGTCACCGGCAGGGCTAGGGAAGCCATGAATCAGAAGATCTGAACGAATACGTTGGGCCAGAGGTTCGAGAGCTAAAATATACAACAAAAGGGAGAGCGGACAACCCTGGCACGTCCCATTGGAGATCAGAAACGGAGAGGACAGAAAGCTGGAAAAGTGGACAGAGGCAGAAGGGGAAGAGTAGAGGGCCATAATGGATCGAATCAAGGAGGGCGAGAAAGCGAATTTCCCAAGAACCAACAAAAGAAATTGCCAGTGGAGCCCATCAAAGGCTTTTTCCACATCGAATTAGATGAAAAGACATGGGGTTCTGTGTCAGAAGGTTCCCAAGTAAGGTTAATAAATTTGCGAGTATTGTCAATTGCCTGTCTGTGCCTAACAAAACCTCCTAACTGTGCCCTTTTGACGATCGAAGAGAGGAGGGGCGTGCCAGGGTTGAGAAATGTCTAAGTTTGTTTGCCAACATAGTGTCAGCCTTATTTCCTTTAGAATAAAAACATTGGCAGATTTTCAACAACATGTGCGCTGTATGGCGAGATTGAATTTCGGCTAACTTAAGCTTTTTATGTTGAATTTCAGTAGAATGGTGGGAGGAGGGGGCACGCTTGTTGAGGGTCTCCAGATCATAAAGGTGAAGGAGTAGAGCGTCTTTGTTGTCCTCTCTCTCTCTTTTTTTTAAGATGTGAAGCTATACTAATAAACTGACCCCTAATTTCTGCTTTGTGAGAATTCCATAAGGTTTCAACAGAGGTAACTGAGCCTTGATTCTCTTAAAAGAACATATCTAAGTGTGAAGAAATTTGTGACGTAATGGAGTCATCTGAGAGTAAAGAATTATTGAGGCGCCATGAGCCTTTGCCCTGAAAAGGGTGAACCACCCGTAATGATAAGTGAAGAGGGGCATGGTCAGACCAATTAATGACGCCGATAGAGCAGTCACAGATCGCTTGGAGTGTAATTTTGTCAACTAAAATACAGTCTATTCTACTGTAAGACTTATGTGGTGCAGATGGGTGATGGAGGCGCCACACATCACAGAATTGGTGCAAAGATGTAGAAAGGCTGAGAGCAAGAGTTTTCATCTGCCGACTGCCAGTAAGGGTCAAGGAGGTATCTAAAAGGGGGATTAAGAAAAGCGTTGAGATCGCTGCAAAGGATAAGGTGACCTTTTTTAAGAGAGTCTACTTTGGACAATAATTTTTTTAAGGAAGTGGGTTTGTGATGTGTTTGGTGCATAGAAAGAAACCAAGGTATAATCAACTGAGTTAACAACACAGTTAAGGATCAAAAATCTACCCTGGGGTCTGCTATTTTCTTAACAAGTTGAAAAAACAGTTGTTTAGAAATAAACATAGATACTCCCGCTTTACAAGATTTTGCCATGGAATGAAAGTGCCAATCTTTTACAAAAAATGTTTGGGGTTAGATTGTACGCACTTTTTTGGCCTCAGAGTAAAGCATTCTTCGTTTATGGGGAGTATTCAGGCCATTAACGTTAAGCGACAAAAAATTAATGGATGCCATATGGAAAAAAAGGAGAAGGGTCCATACGTCGTGTGGCGAAGATTAGATATACTCAAACAAAAAGAGGCATTACTTGGTATAATAAGGCAAAATCAGTAGAGACCCCAAGGTTAGTGCTTCCGACAACATCTGACAAGGTGAGTCGCGCCCAATCCGTAAATAAGCCATATAATAACAAGTCATTCCAGAATATGTGAGTCAGACGCATCATGATAGTAGCCAAAATGTGACATATAGCCTAGGAGCTTAGTATCAAGAGAATCGTTTCTGTGATATAAGTACCACAGATAGGGTAGGGATAGAAGTACCACAGCAGGGTAGGGATCGTCCCTAAACAAGGTAGGGAGTCCTCCAACATGTAGAAAAATGAAAAGAAAAAGGAAATGAGTCATAACTTGTGTGCATATGGACAGGCAAGGGAGAGAACATATGTAATTTAAAGCGTAGTGTAATGGGAAACTATGTCATGGAGATGTAAGGACGGTACCGATATATCCACCAGAGGGAGAGGGGAGGAGGAGGCCAGAGAGAGTAGACTCGCAATAAAAATGTGTACAACCACGCAGTGGTATATATATGGATATATATATGTAAAAAAAAAAAATGTTTGAGTTGAAGATGTGAGACAAGGAGCCTATCTGAAGAATGGTCAAGGGAGGAGTAATGTGTGTAATGAGAGAATAACCCGTTGACGATACAGTGAGTCACAGTATCGTCCCTACATAATACATTACACAGGTGTACATTGTCAAACAAAAAGCAGAAAGTATCTCAACGTAAGGTGTCAGATCTCACCACCCTGGTACAGAGGAAGTCCATAGCCAGTAGGTACGTGTCTGTGCAAGTCGACCATAAGAATGTAGAAACAATGTCCTGATGAGCCACAGAAAAGGGTGTCATGCTGTAGACGAGTGGAAACCGCCCGCAATCGGCAAGGGACGATGGGTGGATTCCAGTGGTACTAGAACAGCGTAAGCTGGTGCTAAGCACATACCGTATATTCCGGCGTATAAGACGACTGGGCGTATAAGACGACCCCCAACTTTTACAGTTCAAATATAGAGTTTGGACTATACTCGCCGTATAAGACTACCCCTCTACCCAGCATACAACAACCTGCCAATCACGGCAAGCAATGTACCTTATCGGTGATTTGCTGGTTGATTTGCTGACATATACATACATGCACTGCCCTTACACACACACACATATGCCTATCCATACATACACATTTATACACTGCCCTCACCCCACACCTCTGCCTTTACACACACACATGTATATGTATTATGTATGTCATTTCTGGAGACCGTTGACCAAATTAATTTGGTCACTCCCCACGCCTATTCTGATGACATCAGAATGCAATATGAATTTTATTAATTTTCTTGATTTGAGGATCTCCATCTCTGAACGTCAACTACATTTTTCATTATTTAAAAAACCTACTGATCGAAACACATTACTCCACAGACAAAGCTGTCATCCTCCACATGTGTTTAAAGCCATCCCCTATGCACAATTTCTGCGGGTATTGCGAAACAATTCTAATATTGACAACACGGAACAACAGTTAAATGAGATGGAGAGCAAATTCCTACATCGTGGATATGAGCAGAATTTACTGAGAAAATGTTTAACTAGAGCTAGAAAGACGATGGGCCAGGATAATATTTCTACTCATATTATCGGACAAAAAGACTCTGATAGATTGACGTACAATATGCGATATACCATGGCTTCAAAGGATATCTCAGATGGCATCAAAACCAACTGGAATCTGGTAACGATAGAAGCCTTCCTTTATCATTTAAAAAGCGACCGAAGATGAGCTATTCGAAAGGCAAAAGCATTAGAGACATGGTAGTTTCCTCTGATCCTATTCACTGTTATGACACTAATTGGTTGGCTAAACTTCCGGCTCGAAAAGGGTGCTATAAATGCAGTGGTTGCGTTACCTGCGGCCACATGACTCAAACGAAATCATTTCAACATCCACATACAAATAAGCAGTTTGACATCAATCATCATATCACTTGTAAATCAGAGTTTGTTGTATATAAAATCACATGCCCGTGTGGCCTCTGCTATATTGGAAAAACGGACTTGACACTACGGGACAGAATTCGGGGACACCGATCAGCTATCAATACAGCGTTCCGAGATGGAACAACTGATAAGCCAGTGGCTAAACATTTTTTGAGCGAGAAACATCATTTGAGCTCTTTACGCTTTGTAGCCATTGATATGGTCCCCCCCTTGAGAAGAGGAGGTGAGAGGGCTAAGCTATTGCTTCAACGCGAGACCTTTTGGATCAAGACTCTCAACACCCTCACACCAATGGGACTAAATGAACATGTTTCTTTTTCCTCATTTTTGGATACTCGATGAAATGGAGCATCATACCTTTTTATGGACTTTTGCTTGCGGCACTTATGAAATCCCAATATGTTCTGTTTTTATTTATTGCATGCATAATACTTCTTTGCAGCCTGCAGAAGTCTCTGCCTTCACTAAATTTTGTCCATTACAGATTCTTGTGGTATGGTACCATGTATTTTTTAAACATACACATTTTCATTCCATATGCACTATTTAATTGCTATTTCACTGAGAAGTTTCTCTATTTACCGTATTTGCCCGATTATAAGACGACCCCCCAAAATCAAAATATTAATTTAGGAAAAAAACAAAAAGCCTGAATATAAGACTACCCTATAGGGAAAAAGTTTTACCAGTAAATATTAATTCATGTAAATTATTTTCATGTTTAATAAAAGCTATGATTGAGAAAAATATATTTTTTAAATTTCCTTTTATTTGCCAACCTGCCCCCCCCAGTTATGCCACTCTGCCCCCAGAAATGCTTTATACCCCCCTATTTGCCACTCTGCCCCATGATATGCCTTATACCCCTGTATGCCACTCTGGCATATAGGGGGTTAAAAGGCATATCATGGGGCTGAGTGGCATATAGGGGGGTATAAAGCATTTCTGGAGGTATATAGGCATATCATGGGGCTGAGTGGCATATAGGGGGTTAAAATGCATTTCTGGAGGTCCAGAAATGCATTTTAACCCCCTATATGCCACTCAGCCCCATGATATGCCTTTTAACCCAGCATGTACTGGCTGCCTTGGCTTGATAGGAGTGTGATTGCTGTTAGCAGTTTGATATCAGCAATCACACTCCTATCAAGCCAAGGCAGCCAGTACATGCTGGAACCTGGGGATGATAGTAGTGGGATTACAGCCTCCATATGCCATGCTACAACAACCACCCCCCTTACACATCCATGCTATCACACACACACTCATTCACAAACATTTAAATACTCATTCATTCCATTAATCACACACACTTCACACATACTCAAAAACCCTCCCCCACCCCCTCACCTGAACTGCAGATCTCCCACTCGCAGACTTCTGCAGGGGACCGGCTGTAGCAACTTCTCTGGCCCCGCCCCCAGAGGAGGGAGGGGGGAGATAGAGTTCTGTGAGGACGCTGCAAGCTTCCTGCCCTGCTTCTAACAGAAGAGACGCTGCTCGCGAACGGTAAGCAGCATGGCCCCAGCATTTTTTTGGGGTCTGATTAGAAGACGACCCCGATTATAAGACGAGGGGTATTTTTCAGAGCATTTGCTCTGGAAAAAACCTCGTCTTATAATCAAGCAAATACGGTATATTATTTCACATGATCAAAGGAAATTCAATGCATTGAACGGAACGGTTATAGGTTCCGCGCGTTGTATGGGGATGTTTTATTAGGTACACATTATGTTTAACTGGGGATATGTACATGCTTTTCTGGTGATTCCAGTCTTCATTCCCACATGATGATCATTTGAGAGGTGGGGTAAGCCACTCCTGTTGTTTATCACAATAATCACTGCACTGCATAAATTGTTTCACTTTGCCACACAGCACTTGCCTTGAGAAAGGACCGGAGGTGGTCCGAAACGTTGGCTGTGCTGGTTGAAATAAAATTGTGCTTAATGCACTTTACTGCAAAGACCCGTGAGTGCCCATTTTTTCTTTGGTTTCATATATATATACATACATGTATATATACATCACACACCAAGCTTACAAATACACTGACCATATCACACCAACATACATACACTGCACTCACACCCCTTTCTCCCCATCTCTTACCTTATCTTCTGTCTTCTTTCTTCCATCCAGTTGTGGGAGCGCGAGGTCTGGCACTTCAGACCTCAGCTTCCCTGCTCCCTCATCACTACGCGCCGGCAATTGATGCCGAGCGCCGGGACATGACGTCATCCCTGCGCTCGGCATCAATAGGCGGCGCGTAGTGATTAGAGAGCAGGGAAGCCGAGGTCTGAAGTGCCAGACCTCGAGCTCCCTAATGTCGGGCTAGTTAGAGGGAGGTCGTGATCTCCCTAACCAGCCCTGCTGATCAGGGCTAGTTGGGGAGATCACGATCTTACACCTACCTCGGCGCGGCCCTGAAGACCGGCCCAGGGGAGGCGGCTTCTTCACTCGCCCCTACCCTAGAGATTGGTGGCTTCGTGGGAACCTTGGTAAGTACCCGGTGGATGCATTTCTTAGGGGTTTCTTGGTAAGTACCCGGTGTATAAGACGAGCCCCCCACTTTTAAGAAGATTTTCTGGGGTTAAAAAGTCATCTTATACGCCGGTATATACGGTAGGTTAAATGTGTAGATGGGTGTAATGTGGATCCTCTAGCTGTGCAGACAAAGTAATCGCAAAGACTGAGTGGAGGTGAGACGAGACACCAGATCAGAAGGAAAAAAAAATAGAAAAAACATAAAATTAAAAAAATAAACATATTTGAAAAGCACTGTTGAGTCCTGGCTCCTCGCCTGTAGCACAAAGTATAACGAGACGAAGTGGATCATGTGTGGATAGGGGAGCGTTTCGAATGCACAGTCTCCCATTCATGAGCAAGCCGCTTGGGGGAAGATCTACGAGGATGAAGACGAGCTTGATTGGGGTCCAAAGCCGGTAAGGAATCAGGTAAGTCCCAGAGCAATTGGAGACCCTCAGCTGGCGTTTTGAGAGTGTGTGTAATGCCGTCTTTGTTGATGAGGAGACGGGTGGGGAAACCCCATCTGTAGAAGATTTTGTGCGCCCTCAGTACGGCAGTAATGGTGGAAAAAGCCTTGCGTTGCTGCAAAGTGTATTGGGAGAGATCCTGGAAAAATTGTTTTGCCTTCTGTATGAGCTTGTCCTTGAGCTAAAAAAAATGAATACGAAGAATAACATCCCTTGGTGGGGAACCCTGAAGTGTTTTCGGTCAAGGAAGCCAGTGAATGCGATCTATCTTGATCTCCTCCGTCAATGGGAGTTCCAATATGGACCGAATCATCGTGGTGACGAAGGTAAGTAGGCCTTCCGAAGCGATGTCCTCAGAAATGCCGCAAATACGCAGGTTACTGCGTCATGAGCGGCCCTCCAGATCGCTAAGTTTCAAGCGAAGAGAATGAACTTCAGCCTGCAGGGAGTTACAGGTGTCTACCACGGTGTTTTGCGCAGATGAAAATTCCTCCATTTTGTCTTCAAGATGGCTAGTACGGCCACCCAGTTCATGAAGGTCTTTCTGAATATCAGAGAGCGCGTCATATCTTGTTTGAACTTCAGCCTCATGTTATCCAGCAATGATTTCATAGCGGTGATGGTAACACATTGATTATCAGGGTCGTCAACCGAGAGAGATGGAGAGCAGGGAGTAAGGCCGGCTTCATGGCCTTGCGAGTCTTCATCCCCATCTCGTATGACTGGCAAAGCGCGGGAAGGCGTCTTCCTGTTCGATTTCGACTCGAAGAAGGTGGAATATTGTGAGAATATATATATATAATATATGTATATATTGTATCTAATTTACAATAAAAAAAATCCTTTACCCATTAAGAAGGGCCCAATGTTTTTTTCTCAAATCCTGTGCCAATGTCCTATTTTGGGCATCTTTGAAGCAGGTATGTTCAATTAACCCATAGACACCTCTGGTCTTTGACAGTACCTTCCACGTCACTGTGACGCCAACCAGCTATATGCCATGCTTCCAACATGGCTGTTTGGGACCACGCACACATGCTCACCCGCATCACAAACTCTCTGCTGTACGGAAGTGTGGCAGTTCCAGCTTCTGTAAGTCTTTCTCTGGGACAGACAGGATTTGAGGTTCTCGCCTTGTTTCAACCCCAGAGGTGGAGTTTTGAACGGTAGATCCCTGTTTTTCACCCGTGTTCCCAAGAAACATAAAAACTGACTTGTGTTCCCATTAGGTCCTGGCCTGTCTTAGACTGTGTTACCTGCCAAGTTCCCACATTGTGTGCCCCATCACATAACAAGGGTATTTTTAATGCTGGTATTTTAACTCTTTCCATGCACTAGTTCTGCCACAAGCCTTTCTCGGTTTGCCATAGCAATTTTTGGTCTTTTTTCACGCACATTGTACTTCATGTATGAACTTATAGCTTCTGATGTATGTCACTGCCAAACAACATGCCAATAGGAGCTCAGCATCATCTCCTGAGTACAGTGATACTACTATTGCATCGGTTTTTCAGATTGTTTCGGGTTTAAAGGCCACATTTTTACTGTCGGGTTAGAAGACTTCATCAAGCTTGCCACCCAGATCGACCTCCATCTTAAAAAGGGCCTTTTAGCCCCCTGAACAACCTAACAAACCCATGCATAGGAGGTATCACTGGGCTCAGGAGATGTTGTGGAACACATATTGGGGTGTTGTTTGGCAGTGACATGTACCAGGAGCTGTCATGATTAACTCATATAATGTAGTGGATGCATGGAAGGGTAACCCAGCAGAGGTGGTTAGTTTCTTTGTTTGAGCATTCCATGAGTTAATCTGATGTTGATTTAATGTGTTTAATGTGCATGCCCTCTGTATCTGTTCTGGCTAGAGGTGTCATCTTCCCAAAGGACCCCTGTGGTGATTCATGGCCTAACAGATAAGGACCCTGAGTTATAGGAATTCCATTCCTATCTTAAGTGGAGGGGTTTCCATCACCTTTACCCCACCATAACTTATTGGCACATCAAAGATGGGACCCGATTCTTGGGGATGGTGTCATATGGTCAGAGGGGCGTTTGCTTGCAAAAGTCTGATTTAGGGACAATGCAGCAACCTAAAAGCAGAACTCCACAATATTCTGTGATCAGAACAACATCATAAGAAATCATCCGGACTTAAGGAGTTCCCACAGGCCTACTTATTGGAGAAACTCGTGAGTGAGGGTCCTGTGTTTAAGTCCCATTGTTTTTAATAACTGTTTGCCGTTTTATTTTTATTTTGTATGTCTTGTTTTTTTTGTAATTCTGGCACTGTGTAATCTTTGTATTTTTGTTATTAAAATATTCATAACCTAAGTCTGTCTATCCACAAACCCTAAGAGAGGATAACACGTTACCATATTGTTATTAAGTTCTACAGGATATATATATATGTTGTTTGCCCAGGGTGGGTTGATATATATATATATAGAGATAAAGGTTCTAATTCGGATTTCTCACGAATCCGGTATCAAAATCGTGAGTGGTGGCAGACTACCTGGGGGGATAGAGGCAGGATTTGGGGGTTAATTTGGTTATAACTGATGCCTTGTTAAGGGGTCAAGTTAGTAAATCCAGAGGCCTGGTGCTATTAACCCCTTCATGCCCACGCCCTCCACACAGTCACGGCTTGGCAAGTAGTCCTGACCGTGACAGGAGCGGTGCATTAATACCTGGAGTACAACCTGTGTGAAAAAAATACAATTTTTTTTTACTACCATAAAGTTTGACAAAGGCTGATGGTAGAAATAGTGCATGGAAATGGTTAAAATATCAGCATTTGAAATACCTTGGGGTGTCTAGTTTTTAAAAATATATGGTTT